>ML817980.1:0-10117 GCA_009831015.1 Picea engelmannii
ATATCTTTAAGCCACATTGGATTGTTTTTTTACAGTGGAAGAGTTACATTGCCTGGGCGAATTATCTTGTGCATAAGTTGGGTCTAAATGGTGATTGTGGGTTGTATGTTTAATTGTCATTCGGGTGTGGCATTTCGGTCTTGATTATTTTTCTTACTGTCATATATGTTCAACGGATGTCATTGCATCTAAATGATGAGCTCGATTGCAGTGATAGTGACTTCATTGTTAATTTGAAAACATGACTTTTGAGTATTATTGTGGTTTGAAGTAATGCATGGGCAGTGGTTGATTTTTATGGTTATAGATTGGAAATGGGTATTGTTCGTAAGTTGTTATAAAATGCAGAGTATGTGAATGCAGGAAACAAAACCTCTTACAAATTGTGTTGAATACATACTGTCTAGTGATGGCACTTTGTTGGATATTTGATTATGAATAGTGAACTGGTTAAATGCACAAAAAATATTATTTGGTCAAGTGATTGATGGTTGATGCATCTCCTTTTGTAGAATGTTTTGTGGATCACTTAATTAATTTCACGAACAATAATTGTCCTTCTTCCCTTCTATTGTTTTGACTTTTCGTTAATTACAAACCCCGTCACCTCCCTTATTCATTTTTCACTCCCTGTTCTGAGATTGATTATAGTCAAGAGGATTTTTTTGTTAAAGTGGATGAAAGTGGGAGTGTCTTGTGTAGATTGCAATGAGGTTTTATTGGTTTTATTTACAGTTGATTGTTGTTGTCATTGAGAAATGACCATGTCTTCTCCCCTTTCATTATATCATATTTTTCGCTCAATAAAAACCCCTCACATATCCCATAACCCTTTTTTCAACCCCCTGCTCATTGATTAACAATAAAACAACTTGTATGGATTGGATTGCATGAGTCTGATACATCATTGAGCCAAATCTATTTCATATTTTTAAGAGTTGTCATGTATGGTTATTTTAAAGACTATTTGCTAATCGATCACACATGCAGGATGCATTTTTTTCAGTCGGGGCAACCATGGACGAGGAAACAGAGGTAGAGGTAAGTGGAACCGAGGCCCAAGAAGGCCCAGGTTCTCCATGCATTTTGACATTGATTCAGAAGAGCTTGGCCAATTGTTTCATGCTAGATTCTTTAATTGGATTGGGCAGGGAATAGTCCAACCTAGGCCTGAAAGTCCTCCTTTCCAAGCCCCACAAGCACCCAGTATCCCTTTACCTCCCCACGTTTCATTACAACCCGAGGTCCCTAAAAATGATGGATGGCAGGAGATTGTCCACCCGACAGTCTCCCAACGTCGTGGCTGGCCCAACTTGTCTTTGCATGGTCCTCCACCTATTAACGCCATTGCCTAAGCTGCCCCTGATCACTCACTAGTGAAATCGTCCCATGCTAGAAAGAGATTGAAAACTGAGGCACACCATGCACTTGATAAAGGAAAAGCCATTGTTTCCCCTTCCTCACCCTCCAATGGCTCTGACAAATCCATGTCTTTCTGGATGCATTTGAGGGACGATTGTTCCCACGTGATCAGTGAAATTGGGCCTAAAGGCTTTGCACAACCAAAGGCAAATTCAGGAAAATCAAGAGGTGACAACAACAATTAAGGAAGGGTTGCATCACATACTGGAAAATATGGCTTTTGAGTTTTTATTATATCTATTGTTTTATGACAGTTGACTCAGGGATTTTTTGACAACATGTTTATTTTTGGATATACGAGTATTATTTTTGAAATAATTTCAAATTTTATGAGTTTAAATTACCAAAAGTGAATATGTTGATGGGAGACACAAGGAGGTGTGTTTTTCTTAACTAATGGTTATGTTATGATTGTTATGAACTAAAGGGAGTCACAAGGGGTCCCACCTACTAGTTATTATTTAATTATGACCCTGAATTATAATTATGACTCTTCCCCCTAACTAAATTTAGTTGAGTCTTTTAATTAACTTAATTAATGAGTTGGTTCAACTACTTCAACAAATTCTAATTTGTTAAAATCAAGAAGAAATGGAGGAACAAGAGGATGATAGAAGCAGAAGCCTGCTAAAGTTTTCTCTTTGAGTTATGTTGAGATAGTTCAATTTTCATTCATTCATATATTCATCAAAGCTTAATTCTCTTTTGTGATAGCAGGGTCTTATTGTAGACAACAATATTCAGGGTTGAATCAAATCATTCAGACACTTGTTTTTCAGAGGTGTTGATATATCTTCTTTGATAGTCTGTGTAGACTTGTCTGTTTGTGAATTAATTTTCATGACTGATAAAGGCTATTGTGTAGAGTAGAGTGGGCAACAATCTGTGACAAGCTGATCCAACTTTTAGAGTTCAATTTTGGTTTTATATCAGAGGTCCTTTGTCTAAGTTTGACTTTGATCGAAGATTTATGTATGGGATTTTGTAAAGAAAATGACTCTTTAGTGAATTGGAATGAAATAAAAGATTGCTTTATGTCTCTTCTGTCTTGATTATCATCTTGGTGTCTTTACTTCTATTCTTACATTTATTTCAGCAACTGTATTATTCAGAAAATTACACAAAAAGTGAACTTCCAACAAGTTTTTTATTGATAAAAGACTAGCCTAAGCACTCGTAATTAATACTTGTGAGTTAGGATGTTATTTTTGTTGGCTATAAACATAGGGTGATATTCCTGTCTACTCTGCTTTAGCCAAGTAATTTCTGAAAATGATTGAGTAAGATTATTTCATATCTTTTCATCAACATAACTGACTCTAAACTGAAGAGGCAAGGCACCCTATTTTGTAGGAGGTTCCCTAATTTGTAGGGGAATATTATTAGAGGAGAATTTTCTCATCTATGGAAGTTCCCTCAACATAAGACCATCAACCTTAGGAAAAGAATTACCTAGGTGAGTGTGTAATATCTCCAAGACTTCCCCTAAACACTACTAGGGTGTAAATGATGAATGGGTCTCAACAACCAAGGCCATGTTAGGTACCCATTTTACAATTCATCTAAGAGTGAACATCGAAAATAGAGGAACGAGGGAAAACCTCATGGGACCCCCCCAAAGTACAATGTATCAAAAATGAAGGAGGAAGAAAGACAATTGCTAAGCAATTGTGTCCTTCACTCCAAGATGATCGCGTAGGAAGTGGATATTCTTCTCAGTAAATGTCTTGGTGAAGATTTATGCAGTTTGTTTGGAAAATGGAAAATACTACAAATAGATGATCCTATCATCTACTAGCTATTTGATGTAATGCATATCGGTCTCGATGTGTTTGATCCATTTCCTATACACTGGGTCTTTGCAAAAATTGAGAGTATTGTGATTGTCACACCAAATGACAGTCAGGTGGTGGAATTGGATGTTGAGCTTAGTGAGGAAGCTCTAAAGACAAAGTGCCTAAATAGTGATGTTGACCACTCCTCTGTACTCATCCTCTTCTTACGATAAATCAATTGCTGACTTCTTTTTGCTTGACCAACAGATGGGACCGTAACCCAAACTAAGCATGTACCCAGAAGTGGACTTGCAATCTATGTTATTTCCAGTCCAATAAGAATCTGTGAAGCCCATGAGATCCAATGCATAACCTCTTTCACGGTGGATCTCATAACTGGTGGTTCCATGAACATATATGAAGATGTGCTTGGCAGCCTTCCAATGTAGCTCATGTGGCTCCTACATGTACCTGGAAATTCCCCCTATTGCATATGAGAGATATGGTCGGGTGTGAGTGAGATAGAAAATGATCCCCACAAGCTATCAATACAATGTGTTTTCCACCAATGGTGTATCCCCACCATCCTCAAGATGTACCCCATACAAAAAGGGTGTGGTTGTCGACTTGCAGTCGCTCATGTGAAATCTAACCAAGAGATCCTTGACATACTTAGTTTGATATAGTTTGATTCTTGAAGCATCCTTACTGATCTTGAGACCAAGGAAAAAGTGCAGTGGACCCATGTCCATCGAAGAAAACCTATCATGAAAAATGTCTTTGACCGCAACAATTGTTGAGGCCGAAATTCTTGTGATTAGGATGTCATCAATATATAGAACTAAGATAAAAAAGGAATACGAGGTTCTCATCATGTTGACGCTTGGATCTGATTTACATCTAACATAATGTTGAGAAAGAAAATAAGCATCCATCTTCACATACCATGCTCTAGGTTCTTGCTTGAGGCCATAGAGTGACTTTATCAGTCAACATACTAAGGATGAGTTTTGTATGAACCCTTGCGGATGCTCCATGTAAATATCCTATGAGATATCCCTATGAAGAAATGAATTATTCAAATCCATCTGGTGAACTTACCACCCCTTGAATGTTGCAATGGAAAGGGCCAATCATATGGAGTCCATCTTTTCTACTGGATAAAAGGTCTCATCATAGTCTATCTCGTGGATTTGATGAAAACCTTTGGAAACCAGTCTTGCCTTGTATCTACTCAAATGTCCATATGATTCCTTCTTGGTCCTATAGATCCATCTTCATCTGAAAAGATTCTTATCTAAAGGAAGTTGAACTAGATGCCAAGTCTGGTTCTCAAGGAGAGAGTTGTACTCCTCCTGCATAAGGGCTTCCCAGAAGGGATTCCCTGTAGCCTCTACATAGGTCTATGGGTATGAAGCTAGAACCATGTAGCAATGCATGGGAATCACTGTTTCAATAGCTATGAGCTCATGAGTAGGTTCCTCAAACTGGGACCTCATCCTCCTCTGATCCGCTGGATCCCCCACAAGGTCACCTACTTCATGTAGGGTGGTTTGTGCTCACTTGGGCATCTATTGTGGTTCATCATCTACATGCTCAACATCTTCCGAATCATATTCAAAAATCATGTTTGAACCATGATCTGAATGAGTGGACTTATCATCTTTGATGTCTAGTTCAGGTGGAAGTACCGAGTCTCTACACGTGGCTCCAATGATGCATGCAAGGGAATTTACTCAAACTGGACACTTCACTCAATAATGAGGTTGTCCGTTAAGGGATAAATCAACTTGTAACCCTTCACACTATTAGGATATCCCCTGAAGATGCATGCAATGCTCTGAGGATTTAATTCTTTCCTCTTTTAAGAGGGTACGTGGGTCCACTCGCACGATCCAAATATTCAAAAGTGGGTGACTTCCGATTTGTTGCTGCTCCATGCCTCAAAGGGAGTCCTATCCTTGACATATATGTGAGGAGATATATTCTGAATATAGTTAGCATAGTTAAGTACCTTAGCCCAAAGCTTGGAAGGAAGAGACCTTGCATGCAACATGAAAGTGGCCATCTCTTTGAGGGATTTTTTCTTCCTCTCGACTACATCGTTTTGCTGCAGAGTGTATGGTATTGTATGTTGCAGCTGTATACCTACCTTTGAAAAAAGATGTTGGACATATTGGTTCACATATTCCCCCCCATTTTCTGTGCGGAGGATCTTGATCTTCCTCCTGGAATGAGTCTTTGCATGAGCTTTAAAGTCTTTGAGATGCTAAAAAACTTCGGACTTCTGCTTGAGAAAATACACCCAAGTGTATCGTGAGAAATCATCAATAAATGTAAGAACATACCTCACCTTGATGATGTATAGATGTGGAAAGGGTCCCATGAGATCACTGTGGATGAGCTCCAAAGGAGAGGAGGCCCTTCAAGCCTTCCCTTTCTCAAACTTCTCTTGATGATGTTTTCCAAGAACACATCCTTGAAAAACTCCTTGGGAAAAGTGTATGTCAGGAAAGTTTGTGACCATTTCCTGTTGGCCAAGTTGCTTCATGTATTAATTGAAGTTTAGATGACCAAATATGTCATGTCAGTGTCTACTATCATTATCAACATGTGTCAGTAGTAAAGCATAATCATATTTATCAATAAAATTACTAAATGTATACAAACAAGACTGATGATTTACCTCACCAACAACAATCTTGGAATTATCATGCATGTCATTTATGGTTATGGAATAAGGTGTGAATTCCATCCTTTTTCTTATCTTAGAATGCACTATCTGATAAAAAAACACTATATTCATGAAGAGTTTTGGAACATGGAATATGTTCTCAAAACTTTCATGTTGGATTTCTACTCTCCCTTGTCTAGTGACATCTACTGGAGTATCATCACCCATGAGGATGGGAGGACTAGTGCATGCAATAATATAAGATAAAATATTTTCTGAGGATGCCATATGATGGGATGTGCTTGAATCTAGGATCCATTCATTGAGAGAAGAATGAATATCAATTAAATCATTATAATTACCTCTTTTTTTTGGCAGTTGGTCTCCTGTATTCTTCTTGGCATTCTCGGGAACACAGTCCCCGAGATTTTTTTGTTGAAGTGCCTTGGCCATGATATCTATTGTATTTTTCATGCATAATGATTTAGGATGATAGTCGCAGTTGTATTAACAACATTCTGACTTCCCTTTCTTTCCCTTTCCACCTTTGGAGTCAGAGGAATCATCAAAGGGTTTGGAATTTCCTTCCTTATTTTGTTTAGAATGGACTTGCCCTTTCCTTTCTGCTTGGACTTTGGATTGAATGTACTGGTGATCTCATGCACAAAAAGTGCATGCACATTGGAACCCTTGATTGCCCCCATTTTGATGAGATTATATTTCTCATGCATTAAGGACTCAATAAATTGATCCAATGTCGACATTTTCTATGCTACTCCTGAAGTGAATCTTGTTGTATGGAATGTTGAGATGAATAAAACACACTCCAGACCAAGTTTTTCCAAAATGGAAAGGACCAACTAATTTTGTTGAGTTGGTTTGTCAATACCACATTCCTCTAGATGAATAAGAAGGGACTTGAACTTTGTGAAGAAGTCCTGGATGTTATCAAATCTTCTTGGATTCAAGGAATTCAAATCTACCTCAAGAATGTGGCCTCTCATTTCATCCTGTTTTCCAAATACATCCTCCATTTTTTTCCAAATATCATATGGTGTAGTGAAATCTTAAATGTGAAACAATAGCTTGGGGGACATTTACATGCAGATAAGGCTGCAGGCCTCATCCATGTGGTTGAGATACCTTTTTTTATCAATAGCTTATGTTGGCTCAACCTTTGTGGCTATTGTTATTTGATACAAGCCTCTGCATTTGAGGTGATGCAGAATTTTTAGCTTTCACTTGAAATAGTTATGTGGCGTGAGAAGAATTACCATCGAAAGTTCCATTCTTTCTGACTGTATATTCCTCTTGTACCTGCAAATAAAGTTCCTATGTGATTTCTCCTAGCAACAAAACTTTGATACCATGTGAAGTTTTGGTGAAACTTGCATAGAGAACCTGGCTAGTAGAAAAATCACACAAAGCTTGAGAGAGAGAAAAGAGAAAGAGAGAAAATCTTGAGAGAAAGAATGAATTATATTAAATGAATGAGTAAAATGAATAATACACATGATATAATCTACATGGATAAGTGAATACACCATAATAGTGATCTAGAGAGATCTATACACTCACTGGCATAAATTCAAATAATATGTCACCTAGTCCTAGTTAACTGGTCCATGCAATTATCAGTTAACTAAGTCACACCTGTGGAGGTGAGAGAAACTAATGGATGCACATGATATGTGCCCTCCTAGCTGCATGCATGTGATATGTGCCCTCCTGGGGAGTAAACCAAGGTGAACATGCAACTACGTACATGTTTTAAAACCAAGGTTTCCATGCATAAGTGTTGCCCACTAGTATAACTGATGTGTAACTGACTCTGAATTGAAGAGGGAAGGCAAACTGTTTTGTAGGATGCGCCCTAATTTGTATGAGAATATTCACAGGAGAGAATATTCTCATCTATGGAAGTATCCCCAACATTAGACTATCAACCTTAGGAAAATAATTACCTAGGTGAGTGTGTAATAACTCCAACACCTAGGTACCCCATATTATCCCCCTAGCTACACCACATTATGAGGGGTCCTTCTCTTATAGACCTTGGTATGATGAGAAAACCTTATGTTAAGCTCTTGATTATTTTTTTGAACACTTGGGTTATGTGGAGTTTCTAGATGATATTATTATACAAGGCTCATCAAGATGTGTACAAGAAAGAGGGATTTTTCCCTCAATGGAGTCGCCGAAAAATATATCTATGTAAGATTTTGATGTAATCTTACCAAGAAAGTGTTAAGGTATAGACTTATGATCTTCGAGAAGAATGATTCGATTCTCCCCAACAATGATGACAAAATGATATCACAATATCTAGCATCTTGTGAAGGCTTTGTACAAGTGCCAGATATTGTGATAACACTAACCAAAATCCCTCTTATGACACATCTTTCTACAATTTGAGTTTATTGCTTTAAAATATTCATTGCGGGGCATATTTTTATGAAGAAGATGATAATCCTTCAATGATTGTGGTTTTCCATGATTAGAGTTATGTACTATGATATAAGCATGCTTTCCTTTTTTTTCTTTATTTGAGTCTATGCCTTATTTATGCATTCCATAGCAGAGAGTTCATTTGATGGACTCAATTACAAACCAATCAGACTTATAGATGGGTTTGACTCTTTTTTACGTTTGAATCCATCGGGACCAAAACGACAACCTCACGAGGATATGAATCCCCCTGCATTTTTATAGAGGTGGTACTCCTCTTGGGATAATATATCTATCTATCTATATGTGTGTGTGTGTGTGTGTGTGTGTGTGTGTGTGTGTGTGTGTGTGTGTGTGTGATATCTTGGATTAGGAGAATGCTAAGGAAGCAAACCCTAGATCTTTATTGCTTGAAATTATGAAATAACATGGTTCTTCAATAACCTAATTTTATCTTTATATGTAACAAGAAGTCTTTAAACAATTGAAAAGATTGAAGAAGGGCTTCAACATCAAGATTTATTTGTGATCAACATCACATGCACAATATTCTTAATCATATATAAATGCATCCATGTCTTCCTCACAAAAAATAGGAGAGAATAATTTGATCATCTCAAATAATTTTAAAAGAGTACTAATAACAAGATCAAAAGAGAATTTGATAGGTCAATCTCAAATACCTCATACTTGAGACTTAAAGTTACAAGATACAGTCAAAATCAACCCCGAAACAATTCTTTTCACAGAGTTTATTCATAAAAATGTTCATCATTACAAAAGATTTGACAGTCATGTACATGGCTATAAATACTCCATGATCATACAAGAAAAATATTTTGGAAGAATACAAGAATAACACTCAAGAACTCAGCCTTTGATCCAGGTGGATATTAGTGGCCACCCACCTTCTCCAACTGGCCCAAAACATGTTTCTGACAATTTTGGTAATTTACTATTTTTTAGCAGTATTTAACTTTCGGGGCCATTTTGAGGCCCTAAACGATGTTTTTTGAGAAAACAGGGAGCAACATGGATCGTAAATCAATGTTGCTCACCCAAAAGTTGCATTTCTCGGATAGATCTTTCCAACGAGCTATTGAGCGCCCCAAACGGAGATCGTATGCAAAAGTTACGACCCCGGGAAGTTGATGCACTCACTTACCCAAACGGGGCCCACATGAATTTTGGCGCTTCATCTCCTAGGGTTAGGTTTTTGGATGTCTAGGACTTTTGGCATTCCCGTTTATTGTAAAAATGCCTCTAGATCCTCATTGTAATCATCTTCTCACGGATGCGAGTAGCCGTCACATCTCTTCTCAGAGATAAGCTACCACCATTCTAGCGAGTCTTTCACTCTGTATTTTACAGTCTCTGTACATTTATTTCGTTAATAGAAATCGTGTATTACTGTATATCTGTGACTCTTGTTTTATTTCCGCTATATCTTTGTTATATTGTTGTCTCTCTTGCAACATCTCTAAATATTTATGTGTTATATCTCCGCTCTCATTTCGTGCTGAAAATAATCCGGATCAGTGGTATCAGAGAAGGCTGCTCTTGATCGTTTTCAGTGCATGTCCTCGACGAGGTCCGAGTATAGAAAGTTGGGTCTCGATCTTGTCTTTCTTGAGGACAATCGCTTTCGCACACCCAAGAAACCCTCAATGGCGGAAGAAAAGAAAAATGATGGAGCAGACGATCTTATCAGTTTGTTGCTTGAGCAAGCTCTCACGCGACAGAGGGACGAAATGATGGAGAATTTTTCCCACATCCTTCAATGCCTGCCGATAGCATC
>ML817980.1:22884-63331 GCA_009831015.1 Picea engelmannii
AATTTCTGCCCGAATTTCTATTATGACCACTTTTCAAAAATCCCATGACCATTCTACATGTAATGGCATTGGTATGCTGGAATTGTCAAAATATAATTTCTCTTGAATCTAGCCTCCCTCAAAATAGGTGCTAAAATATCCTCAAGGTGTGCAACGACCTCTCAAAAGTAGGTGGAATATCCTCCATAAAGTATGCAAGTAGCCCCTCAACATCCTCCAAAGGACGAAGGCTCATATCCATATCAAAGTCATGAAAAGTGCATCGTCCAAGGAGGGCTCAATTTTCCCAATGTAGCCATATGCCAAAATTTCTATTGTGACCACTTTTCCAAAATCTTGTGGCTATTCTACATCTAATGTCATTTGTATGGCGAAATTTCAAGTATTCCGTGAAAAGATAATTGCTCCTGAAGCTAGCTACCCTCAAAATAGGTGCTAAAATCTCTTCAAGATGTGCAATGACCTCTCAAAAGTAGGTGGGATGCCCTCTATAAAGTGTGAGCAAGTAGCCCCTCAATTTCCTCCAAAGGACCAAGGCTCATATATGTACATTGGACCCAATTTTCGACAGTTTACCGATAAATTTGCATCGCAAAAATTTCGCATGTGCGACAAAACCTTCAACCCATTTTCATTGTGAAGTGGTCATTGAATGAGCGATAGACCTATGTCTTGTTTTTACATTCAATGATCATCAACTTCAAAATTCAGCCGAAGTTTTTCGATAGTACCTCAAAAATCCGTGAGAAGTGTGTCGGAAACCCGTCAGAAGTTCGACGGGTATATGTCAAACCGACCACTAATTTTCCTGACGAATTAGCTTTATTGGTATGTTGCAAGCCCTTCAGACGTCCGACGGAGGGCCGTCAAATTGATTGACATATTACTGACGAAGTTTCCATATCAGGGATGAAAAATTTCGTCGCTTTGTGTAAGTAGATCGATTGAAAAACCCACAAGCTTCATAGGAAGTTCGATGAACCAATCCACGAAATTAAAAAAAAATAAATGCCACAAAGGGGAAGCCGAGAATCCATTCATTAAGTCACGTGAGTGGAATCCATTCATTCAGTTTTATAAAGCAACAATGACAAGAATAATTCCAAATAATGCATATAAACAACATTGCGTGTTTTTCAAATGCATTTATTAGAGCCATTCACGTGATCAATACAAGATTGCATAATGATATTTGAAATTTGTATTGTGATATTTTCATAATATGTTCAAATCGAGAGGGGGTAGGGTATGCATATCTCCATAGACTTTATTAGTAAAATTGTTGGGAAGACGGGGTCTCATACACCAATTTGGTGTCTGGCCGTGACCTTAAAAATAAATTATTATTATTATTATATTATAATAATACTAGAATTTACATGATATGATGAATATCATGACTAATCTAGTGATGACAATGAGTCTCTCAATTAAATTTTGCAAAACTAATAACATAGAGCTAATCTATTGAACGACCTTCCTCTTAAAGTTTGCAATCCTAACTAAAATGAGCCAAAACCTTAATGGATAGAACCTGCTTGAAGTTAAATGTATCAATAAATTATGAAACAATCATAAAGTCTCTTAACCATAAATTCAGTTTGAACTAGTCTCTTATCAAAAGGTGGGTTTTGATTTTGAGATAGAAAAGATCAAGGCTCAAATGTAAACTCCATGCTTATTATTCACCCACATTCTCACCATGGATGGGAAGGTTTGCATTAAATTTTAACTATGCTTTAATTTTTTTTTGTAATGGATTGAAGGAATTCAACACTTGATCAATTAAGGAGCATGTGAGAATAAATCCATCTAATCATAAGTCCAATGTACACCCCAAGATTGAAAATCTCAAGGTTACATATATTGATTTCCAATATTTGATACATTAATCATTTGTATAAATCCAAGAGATACATAGTCTATCTTGACAACTTAAAGGCATATCAAATCCAAATTTAGATAGATCTCTCTTAGAATGCCTATACTACATAGACCTAGTCCACCACCTAAATTCAATGCACTATAATACCATGAAACACAATGCATAATGTTGATGGATCCCCATGCCAAGGTGAAGTTCTAGACCACCTTGCTTCTCTTGGTGCAATTTGCAATGAAAGCATGGCTAGGATGGATTCAATACAATCATTCAATAATTAAAAGAAAAGGCTTTCAATATCACCATTCAACTGAACATGAAAACTATATCAAATCTTGAATGAACCTTGTAATCTAGTTCACACCAACTTCTTTAATTACAATGTAAATATGAGTAGACCTTACATTTTTGGCTTTGCATATTTCCATTGCTTTCTCCAAAATATTCTCTTCCTTGATATTATTTTCCAACATCTTCAAAACATATATTGGCACCATGGAACTTTCCCACACCAAACAGGAATCAAAACTAGACCTCTATGACAAACCCAAAACAAAATAAAACACTTCAAGAAGTTCCTTCATAATCTCTGAGATGAATAAACACAACATGCTCAATCTACCACTTTTTGTGGCCAAAAAAATTAAAATCCTTTCAATCAATAGACCAAAGAGTCTTATGTCTTTTTATAGTGAAGTATGAATCTTGTGACATCTGAATTGAACTATTTGGGACAGGCTTGGTTTAATTATGTTCGAAAAATACAAAATTAATTGAAAAGAAAAACACATCATGTGCAACATACCATTGCACTTCAAGATGTAAGAGATGTTAGTGATTGAGGCTTTGTTGTTAGTAATTTAGGTTTCCCTTTGCTTCTTGCATCTCCAACATTGTGATTATAAGTTGGTTATATCATGTGTGGTTGTTTAATAATAACACAATAATTTGATTAATGTTTGGTCACTATAGTTGTGGGAGGAATGTCCTTTATCTTGCTACTCTTATTTTGCTTGTTTTCCTACACAAACTCTACCTTCGGATGACAACTAGTGCTTGAGTTTGTTGGGGGAAAATAAAAGCAATAGGAAATCAAGAAAGATTAGAAAAAAAAAGTACAATATACAAATATGGGATCAATATATTATGTTCTTGACAACATAATATTCCTTGTTCACAGTAGTTTGTGTACATAACCGAGCCCCAAAACTCCTACAAATTCCCCACAAGTTTAATACAAAAAATAGACTAGATGCATGAATGAATGCCTGATGGGTGTTCTATATGCACTAAAAACACAGTAAAAACCCTCAATTAAATTGTCAACCCGGGGTAAGTAAACTTAGAGTTGTAGAAAAATATATGCCAAAGGTAGAAGGATGGTAGGAGTATAATCTAACTAAGGAAGGCAACTATCTAAGGCTAATATACTCAAGCAAAGCTTATCTAATGAGCAAACCCTACTAAGAAAATTGAAACTAGGTAATCTAAGTATTTTTGGGCCAAGGGTTGATGAATAGTTCCTAAGAAAGCAAGTAAAACCTTATGTAAAGCAAACTAGTTCAACAATAAGCAATAAGCAAACTACTAAGCATAATAAGCAAATGACAAAAGCAAACTTCTTTAACTTGCCAACCTACAGTCACTGAGAAACTACCCTATGAAAGCAAATAAATAAGAAAGTAAGCAAAAACACCTATCTAACCTATTAAAGCAAATAGACAAGCACGCAAAGACACCTAACTAACCTACTAAAGAAAAAGACAAGTAAGAAAAGACACCTAACTAACCTACTAAAGAAAAACACAAGTAAGCAAAGGCAACTAACTGCTGCAAGCAATCAAAGTAAAACTTATCATTGAACAACTATCTAGCCTACGAGGCAAGTGGACTAAATGCTTAATGCAAAACTATTTCTAATGCGTGAAAGGAAATCTAAGAGGAAACTGGACTAAATGCTCAATGCAATGCATGAAAGGAAATCTATTCTATTGAAATAAAAAAAGACTAACAACTAATTCTTAATCTATGACAAGCAAACTACTATCTAATCTATCAAAGCAAAGTCTATCTATCCTACAACAACAAATAAGACTATTTTCTAAACTATGAAAGCAAGAAACTATATCTATGAAAGCATGAAAACTATTCTTTAACCTATGACAATTCAAATATAATGATGGCGGTTGTGTGAATGTCTTCGGTGTCGGATAATATCTTGATGACACTTGACAACAAAGGACAATTCCAATGGTATAAGCTCAACACTAATCTCAATGGCAAAATGAAAGGTATGAATTAAACAATCCAATGAGAATTTAGCCATGACAAAAATAATGTTAAATACCTTGCATATTCATGTATAGACCATCAACAACATAACGAGATCATCATTATTCAACTAAGAAGTTTAATTGCATTTTAATTCTAGGAAAGGAAATTGCGTAAAACAAAACTATGCTATGTCTACTCTAACCATTCAAACTGCAATAAGAAAATAATTGAAAACATAAATTAAACTATGATATTAAAAAGTAAATTAACAATCTATATTAACCAACAACTAATTAAATGAGATCTATATAAAACTGAAGTAAACAAGCTATAATAAAAACTAGAATTAACTCCATCCATCCATCAATCCCTGTCCAAATCAAACTCTGTTCTATTCTAATTAAACTCTGTTTTAAACTAGACTATAAAATCATAAAAGAAAGCATAATCTAACATCTAAATGCACATGGGGTTAGTATAGAGACTTGCAAGTCTGTTCCTAATCTACAATATTAGTGCATGCTAGTACATATCATCATCTAACCTGCAAAAGAGAATCAAAACAACTAAGCTACAACAAGCTAGTTAGCACAATAAAAACATGCATGTACAGAAAATAAAAAGAGCAATTAAATTAAGAAATGCATAAATAAACATGAAGACAATTACCAGACTGCTGGTGCCCCCCCCAGCAAGTCGTGGTCACTCCCTAAAAGCACACCACGAGCTTAACAAGATGAATTCACCATTAAAACTTGAAAACGTAGTTCTGGCATAATTATGGCAATGCAAAAACTCAAAAATAGAGAAAAACGAGTTTGTCTCCAATACACTGGTTCTTCTACTTGATTATGCTACTTAACAATCATCTAACCATCCTAGTAGTATTTATAATATTACAGACCAAATGGTCGACCACAAGAGGGTCGAACCACTTCTAAATTTGACAAATTACAATAAATGATGCCCTAACTGATAAAATGGAGGGAACCAATAATCGCCCTCTTTGGACAACTGAAACCGAGTTGTTTGGAGCTCAGTAGATGGAGGGGGCAAGGATAAACAAAACCCACATGTTTGATTTTCCCGTCACTGGCCACCAATACCTTAAACACCAAGTCACCCTGTGTTTTTGTGCAATACGCAGTGCTGGACAGAGTGTCGGATCGAGTGTCAGAACAAGTGCTGGATCAAGTGCCAGAACTAGAAACGTAGTGCGTTTTTTCCCTGTAACACCAAAAAACATGAATTAGCTCTTAGAAATCATAAAACATGATGAATTATACTTGATTCAATCATTACACATGAATTGCACGTACCTTATGGCGATCATACCATTTTATCATTAAATTCTTCAAAAGCTCCTTTAAAGTATGAAAAACACATATGTACATGTGACAAAAGTGTATAATAACCATCATAAAAGAGATTATATCTCGGGCCCAACATTACCCCCACACTTACGATTTTTCAGGTCCCACTGCAAACAAAAAGAAGTTACCCCTCATGACTAGGCTTGCTGAGGAGGATCAACTTTGGAAGCCTCTCCTTCTTGCTGTGTAGACTTAGCCTTGTGCCTCTCGTGTTGCTTTAATTGTGCTCTGAGGCTGAGGTTAGATTTAGTCATTTCATCAACCAACCACTGAAGGGAGTTGACAATTTCCTGAAGGACTGCATTGTCATGATGAAGGTGTACATATACTATCTTCCTCTCTTCCAACTGTTGGAGAAGCTGATGGTTTTCTTTTTATAGTTGCTCTATGGTTGGGATAGAATCGGTGATCTATGAGGAAGGCTTAGATCCTTTGAGGGATGTGGACAATCTATCAGTTTTAGGATCTAAAATGGGCATGGGTGAAGTAGGAGTGATGGGATATCGGTAAGGTGAGGTAGGTTCTGATTGTTTTTTCCTTAGTGGCTCTAATCCATCCGCAAAGACTTCCCTAGGTTTCTTATGAGGGTTCTCAAGGTTGGAGGACACTTGGATGGGATCCAAAGCAGGTGGAGGTTTTTCATAAGGCTTGGTTCTTGTGTTCCAAGTACTCTTTCAAAAGGGTCCTTTACCAAATCGATTGGCTCCTCTCTTGTTTGTGGGAATGATGGTAAAGTCTTGTTGCATTACTTCTTGAAGCTTTTTAGGTGTAGGATCAAGAGAGAGTGAAGGCATTGGGGGGTCAACAATAGGCTTCTTTTGGTCTTTGCTCTTGGTCTTTTTACCCGATGAAGAAGTAGGGATATCAACAAGCTTTTGGTATTGTTCTGGCAAAGAGATGGTTTGTGCAAGGGATTTTGGAGTTCTAAGTTTTTAGGCTAAGTGGCTTTTTGCCTGTTTTAACTGTCAAGTGAGGGTTTGCAAATTTGTAGATAAAGGCATCCCAAGTTTGCCCATGTTTCTTTAATTCGACTAGAACAAGGAGCTTGATCAAGCCATGGTGAAAGAGACTATTGGGTATGTGTTATATTATTTGCATGTGTATGTGTGGGCACTTCATATTCGACAACTACATCAGATGATTTTGCTATTTTAGTGGATTTTTCTATTTTTAGTGGTTTTCTAAATTAATCCCGGATTAAGGGATTAGGGTTTTGGTAGCTACAAAATACCTAAAATATTGTATATATTGTATTGTGAATGGTGAAATTAATACAATGAAGAGTTGAAAGGTGCAATACCAAGGAAGGCTGGTTTTCTCCCGGTAAATGGTTTCCAGCGTAAATCTCTATGTACTGTGTGTATGAGCCATTGATTAAGTTCTATTTTGCTTAGGAATATGTATGCATTGATTTACTTCACAAGTTTAAAACTTACATGTGGTATTAGAGCCATTTTTGGCTTCAGGGGGACGCCTTTGTTGCTGAGGGTTTGGCTCGGTCTTGATAGATCAAGTTTATATTGGGTCTGTGATAAAACTAGGTCCAATGGGAGATTTTGCAGTGGTGATTCAAGTGTAGAAAGAGGAATGACGAGCTCTTCTAGAATTGAGATTGAGAAGTTCAATGGTAAAAGCTTTGAGCTATGGAAGCTCAAGATGGAGGACCTTCTTATAGACAAAGAACAATGGGTCGTTGTGGATCCTAGTACATAGCCTACTAGTATGCAGTCTAATGGCACACAATCTTAGATAAATCTATTGCAGGTGGAGTGACAAAGATGGAGCTAGGAAACTTATTAGAAAATTTTAAGACAAACATTCTTGGTACTATTAGCTCGCAGCTAGATACACTTAAAATTAAAAAGAAACAAGAAGAAGAAGAAGAAATTTTAACTATATTTTGTTCTAGGTATAGGAAAATGCATCCTTTAAGAGTGTGTCCGTTGGATAATGTAAAAGTTTGTGTTATTTGTGTAGATAATCATGATACACAAAAATTCCCTTCATTACTAGGACTCCAAGCTATCTACCGAGGAAGCAATGGGATAAATGAACCATCTTTCCAGGCTGCACAAAGAAGGCCTTGGAAACCACACACACAATTTATGGCACAAGAACCTTTATTCTAATTTTATGCATATTATAATTCTTATCCTCAACAATGGAATGCTCCAATGTCCCAACATCCTACCCAAAACCAACCTTGAAAACAAAGTTGGTGAGGAAATCTTATGGAAATATGGCTCCACAAATGCCTTATCCCACTTATGCACAATTTCCACCACCTTACCCTCCAATGAAAGCCCAAGTAAATCCACCTCAACCAACAATTTTTCAAATGCCACAACAATTACAATTACTTGCAACTCAAAACCCTCCAAGACTGACACAATTATGTTCTTAGTCAGTTCCCAATCCAAATAATAAGACCACTCAACCTCTCTTCAAGTTGAGTTGTAGACCTTTTCAACTTATGTGATCACCCCAATACCCTTGCAAAACATACATTTAAGCTCGTGAAAGGTCCTCCAGAAATAAATCCCCACAATTGTCATTGAAGAAGAACTTGAAGAGGAGGAAAATCTCGTCCAAACATCCAATGATGACCCCCCTTCTGATAATATTTTCACCACCACACAAACATTGCCTATTTTGATTTCAAACCAACTTCAGGCACATAAAACTCCTCCTTTCCCAAAGAGTATGACCTTAGAGAAACCTTTGGTCCAACCTGAATTCGACTTGGAAACATATTTGAAAAATGTTTGTGTGAAAATTCCCTTGTTACAAGAAATAAAATATGTTCCTATTTATGCAAAAACCATAAGGGAATTATGTAATAAGAAACCTAGGAGAAAAAGGAAATACCCCCCTACAATTCAAGTTATAGGTAAATTAGCTAAAATAATGTCTAGAAAAGTTATAATGGAGAAATGTGTTGATCATGGAAACCTTGTAGTCATTGTTTACATCAAAAATATTCCCATAAGAAAACACTATAATTTATCTAGGGGAAACAATAAATGTTATGACTGTTATAACTATGGAAATGCTACAATTAGATGGCCTCTAACCCACACCCACAGTGCTTGAACTAGGTGATAGATCCCAGACTAAGCTTGTTGGTGTCTTAGATGATGTTGTTGTCACCCTAGACTCATGGGAATACCCCATGGAATTATTGGTTATTCATCCCAAGACTACCATGGAGGGTCATCCCTTGATTCTCAGTAGACCTTGGTTAGCTATGGTCAATTCCTTCATTGGATGCATATATGGGGAAATGACTATATCAAATAGGGCATCTATGAAGAAAATTATCTGCTATCCACCTACAAAACCAGTAATGAAATATTACTTGTGGGTAGAATATCACTACAAAGATGAAGAAATCACACAACCCCTTTTAACCATTGAACAATATAGGGGGTTGAAAGAACAAACTAAAGATAATTTGCTAAATCAACTCATCTCCACCACAAATGATGCAAAATATCATGAATCATCCTCTCCATATGATCTCAACTTTAGTAATGGTTTTCGGGAGAACTGTGATTTGGAAAGCTCATCATCCCTTCCTGTGTCATCAATTAAATAAATTTCCGACCCTTATAGTGTTCATGTTGAGATAAGTCTGGGTAAATTTTTAAACATTAACTCTCAACTAGACCAAGATAAAAAAAAAAAACAAGTAATTTGGGTGCTACAAAAACAATCTGGTGCATTTGCATGGGATTACAAAGACATGCATGGCATTCCCCTTGATACTTGCATACACCATATCTATACTTAGGAGAATGCTAGACCTGTTCAACAACCACAACACCGCATGGAACCCACTCTAAAAGATATTGTGAAGGAAGAACTCCAAAAATTACTGAATGCCAACTTCATCTACCCTATCTCTGATAGCAAGCGGGTTTCACCACTTGTGATCGTGCCCAAGAAAAATGGAAAATGGAGAATATGTGTTGACTTTAGGGAGCTTGATAAATAAACCATGAGAGATTATTTCCCATTGCCATTTATTGATCAGGTGTTGGATACCTTGTTAGGAAAACATTATTTTTCCTTCTTAGATGGTTTCAGTGGGTATAATCAAATACAAATCACACCAGAAGATCAAGAAAATGCCACATTCACATGCCCATGGGGGACCTTTGCTTATATATTTTTTCCATTTGGTTTATGCAATGCCCCCACCACGTTTCAAAGGAAAGTATTAGGCATTTTTCTAATTTAATTGATGAATGTGTAGAAATTTATATGGATGACTTCTCTGTTTACGGTGATACTTTTAAACAAGAACTTGATAATTTGGAAAAAGTATTAATTAGATGTCAGGAATCTTACCTTGATTTAAGTAATGAAAAATGAAGGATGTTTTCAAAAAAAGGTATTGTTATCAACCATCACATTTGTAGTGCAAGGATCAAGGTAGACCTAGCCAAAATCAAAGTCATCATGGATCTTCCAGCACCACGATCACAAAAATAGGTAAGAATTTTTTTGGGTCATGTCGATTATTATAGGAGATTCATTAAGAATTTTACAAAGATTGCAACACCAATGTTCAAATTTATTGTTAAATATATTGATTTTGTATGGGGCTCACAATGTCTAAATGCCTTCGAGGACTTAAAAGAAAAACTCTCCATAGCACCAGTACTTAGGGGGGCCAACTAGACCCTCCCCTTTCATATTAGTACAGATGCTTCAGACACAGCCCTTGGAGCTATTTTAGGGGGGAAATAAGATCAGTTATCATATGCCATCTATTTTATAAGAAAAATCTTGTCACTAATTGAGTTCAATTATACCGTTACCCAAAAATAATTCCTAGTTGTTGTATATGTCATAAAAAAATTCAGACATTATATAACAGGTTATGAAGTCTTTATTCACATAGACCACTCTTCCATTGAATTATTAATGAATAAACCAATCACCAATGGTAGAGTCACTAGATGGTTGTTATTACTATAGGAATTTAACATCACTATAATAGATAGGCTTGGGAAGGAAAATCTCATTGCAGATTTCCTCTCCAGAATCCAGAATGGAAGTGAAAATGATATTGTAGATGATAGTTTTCCTAACAAACATCTATTTTCTATTTCTACTAACTCTCCATGGTTCTCAAATATAGAAAATTATTTGGCCACGGGGAAATTTCCACAACACATTTCTTCACGAGAGAAGAAACAAATTTTCAAGTTCAGTGCCAACTATTCATGGATTAGAGGTGACCTCTTATGTACTATACCAGATATTATTATTAGAATATGTGTATGGGAAGATGAGATGTTCAACATTTTGTGTGATTTCCATGATGGTTGATGTGGGGGCCACTTTGTTAACAAGAGAACAACCTACAAAGTACTCACCAGGGGTAATACTGACCAACACTCTTCAAGGATGCTAAAAGATATGTAAGGAGTTGTGACATATGCCAAAGGATGGGGATACCAATACAAGTTGAAAAAATGCCCCTACAACCACATGTATTGATCGATCCCTTTGAAAGAGGGGATCTGGACTTTGTAGGACCAATATCTCTCGCATCAAAGAAGAAAAGGTATATCTTAGTTTGTACAGATTATGTAACCAAATGGGTAGAAGAAAAATATTTATATCAAACTAGTGAAAAAAATATTTTTGATTTTCTTTATGAATATATTTTTACCTATTTTGGTGTTCCAAGAGAGATTGTGACAGATCAGGGAGTGCAATTCATGTCAAATCTGGTGCAATCCATCACACAACAATATCATATAAAGCATCATGAATCTTCTCCATATCACCCCCAGGCTAACAGATAGGTAGAATCCACTAACACAGTGCTAGAGGCCATTCTGACCAAGATCATTTGCATCATAAGGACTAGGTAGATAGAGTTTCAGAGGCACTATAGGCCTAAGGATTGCATGGAGAAGAACCACTAGTCTCACCTCCTATGAATTAGTATATGTCAAGTAAGTTCTCCTACCCATTGAATTCCAAATAAGGACCTTCAAAACAACATTGCAGCTAGGTTTATATTTGACAAAGGCTCAGAAGTAGAGGGTGGCACAATTGAATGAGTTGGATTAAATCTGAAAGGATTCCATCCAACATATTATTCTTGTTCAGGAACATTGGGCCAGGTGGCATGAAAATTTCATTAGAAAGAAGGTATTCAAACCTAGTGACTGGGCTCTCCTCTTTGATTCCATATTCAATAACTTCAGGGGTAATCTCTCCACATGATGGCTAGGACCATATGAGGTTGAGACCATCTTCGATAATGGCTCTGTGAGAATCAAAACAATAGATGTAGATCACACCTCCTTTGTGGTGAATGGACACTGGTTAAGATTGTACCACAAACCCATGTCCAAGGAAAATTTTGTTCAAGATATGTTACAACAGTCAGAGTTGGAGTTTGTGAATTGGGTGTGTATATATATATATATATATATATATATATATATATATATATATATATATNAGTCTAGTTATGAAAATCAACTTGTTGGCATAGCTAGACATGGACTTGCTTGAAAACCAGATTGTTGGCGGGTAGGTCCACAATAAAATTTGGCATACAATTGTTGGTTCTATTTCTTGTTCTATAAATCATTATGTTTTTTCTCGTGTTAGATGATGGGGGATTTATTAAGGCCCTCCTTCTAACAAATTTTTCCCCATCGAATCCAACACATTATCTGGGGTCAAAGTTAGATATTTTTCATGGTACCTAGGGGCTTGCATACATTAATGGAAGGTTATCTTTCTATAAGAAATGGTGATTCATCAATGCTCCCTTCTTTTTAGATCTTGCAGGTGACTCGAATTCAACTCCTTTATTCGTACCTCGCAAGATGTACCAAGGCACCTCAACTCTCATCAAAATTAATGGTGAGTAGTCCTGCATTAATTAACAACATTCATCATTGGTTGGTAATCCAATGATTTTTTTTTATGTTTGAATTCAACAAATTCATTCACATAGATAGAACTGTGCTAAAATTGGGTTTCAATGAAGATTATTTGGTTCATGGTTCTAACAACAGTTTGCAATGTGTGAATAAAATGGGAATAAGATGCAAGGAAGATGGAACATACAAGTGCCTCAAAAAGAGGGGGTCATCTCTTCCTTTAGCAAGTCTCCTACTAAGGGACCATATCTCTTCATTGTTACAGATCTTGAGGCATAAGTCTTATTATGGCCCCCCATATTTGTGTTTCAGTGTTCCCACTGCAGTTATTTTCCTCTCACTCCATCATCAGATCCATTTTCAGTGGCAGATGTGATTGGGTGGCCCAAATTATCCACCAGTACTCAATCATCACCTTTGGTTTCAGTTTGGTTTTGCTATTTTCATCATGCATAAGTTTATAGTTTTTGATTTTTTCTAAGAAATTCATAGCATGTATAGAAGTCAAAGTCATTCCTCTATGATTTGAATAGTTCTCCTAATATTCTATTAGCAACAACACTTGACTTCATCAACTCCAGTTAAAAGAAAGAAAAATTTGCAGTATTGGTATATGAACTATACACGAGGTATACAAAAGCCTGTAACTGTATTTTTATGGAACAAAGACAACCAACCACATAATTTCATTCATCAGTATATGGATTTGCAACATATATATGTTTGTCTGATCAACAACGAGTGTTACATGTACACAATTCAACAACAAAGCTCCCGAGTTAGTATCTTGCAGATGTTTTTTCCAACATACTTTCATCACATCCACAAAGTGTAAGTCGGTAATTAAACAGAGGTAATTCATAGGTAAAGAAGTTTCTTTTAAACTCTTAGTCTATTGAGAACACATTAAATTTTATTGGAAACTCTCTTATTCGTATTCCTTACCCCCACCATTTATCCCACTACTAAAAACCACCATAGACATGTTACCTACTCTTTTATACCTTAAAATTCCTTTGCCACTGCCATATATATATTGGATTTCTTCAACATTTAAATATTTAAATCCTACCATTATATCACACTCCATATTCCATTAACTCATACCTTATATATTACCCATCATACATATTGGTCAAAGGCTCTTCCACTAGTCGAATTGCATGTTTATGAACAAAGTAATCATATCAATTGTCCATGTGTCCCCATATACCATCAACCGTATGGTATATTGCTCATAGATATTACTCATTAATCATAAGAATCCATCATGAGTCTACACTTGTCGATGAAAATGATATCTCCATACTACAAATGATTAATCTTAAGGTTATGTGGATATGATGGCATCCTTATTGCACCTATAGACCCGATCATTTCATGATTACCCATGATCTTGTGTAATCTCTCATTTGACTATCATAACTCATCTGGAATCACTAAAGGGATTCTAGATGAGTTACATTCATATCATTTGAATTGAAAACGTATGGGAATTTAATAGTGGTGACCATTCGAGCCTTCTCCTATAACATTACATTATACCCCATGTTCATTAACATTATATCCAACATCATCTCCTGCATAGAACCATTATTTCCATTCACAATGGTGGTCTATCACCACAAGAGCTCTTGAAGCCCTGCCTAAATACAACTCATGTCGAAAGATGTTGAGGGTCGCAGGGTGGCGTGAATTATTCACTAAGTTCAGAGTACATAGTGACTAGGTGACATTGTAGTTTGCAAAGGGTTTTAGTGGATGAGAGGCCTGAGTTGGGGAGTTGGTAATGAAGGTGACTAAGAAGTATATAGCTCACACCACAGGATTTTCGAGAAAAGGGGAAAGGTGGGTCAAGAATTGGCCCATAGCACAAGACTTGAGCAATCAATTTTTGAAACCCGAGTTTCATAATGCAAACTGGGAAAAAGGGATACCACATGCTTGTCTCAAGGATGAATGGCACACACCATTGGAAATTGTACATTGGTATTTGAATTGTGAAGGGAGTTATGCTCTTATATTTCAATATCATATTCGAATTCTATTGCATTTTAAATTTGACCAACATTTGAACTTTCCTTATTATTATGGAAGAGTCTAAACAAAATGTCGATCCAAGTAAAGAAGAATGAAAAAAACCCTTCCAAAAGTTTGTATCATCATGGCTTAATAATAATTATAATCGTAGAATATCTTAGCAAGAGGAATGAATCATGGGAAAGTTTCATTGGCCAAAATAAATTTGATAAACAACCTGGTGAGATGGTGGCAGAGAAGCAAGCTACGTAGGGTGACGACAATATTAAAAAGGATCTTGATGAAGGCCTTGAATCCCCTAGAGTCGAGGGCTTCATCTCTCCTCCAATAGGCCAATGGAAAATGAAAGTTGTAAAGGTCATCCCTATGGTAGAAACATCTCCTAAACCTCTTCCAAACTGTTGAATCACTAGAAACATGGCTAAACATAGAGTTGGTACTCCTATGGTGGTTTGTACCCATACTAAGGCTCCAGTCTCGACCCATGTGCATACAAGTACTCATGTAACACCCTATTCATATCAAAAACAAGTGATGGATCATTTTCCAATCTCTTTAGATGATGAAGGAGAAGATAACAAAACACTGGTTGATATTTTAAAATTCCAAAGAAGCAGAGGAGTAAAGGCTCGAACCCTCTAGAGAAGGAACTTAATAAACCTTTTGACAATGTGTCTAATGGACATAACAACCCTACCCCACCATTATATGAGTCACCAAGTGAGGTGAAGATAAAGAACAGGAAAATTAAAAGATTGAAACAAGAAGCCTTGGAGCTGACGATATTGAATCTATGTATACAAAAAGAAAATGAATTGTTAAAAGAACAAAGCCAAAACCTCAAAGAAGAGATTAGGAAGCTATGGTATGAGAATATAAAGATGCAAAACAATATTATGAGGTCTAATCATCCAAAACAGAGGAGGTGCAGTGAAAGAATAACCAGGGCAAGGGGAGGTCTCAACATTTTGATCAATGCAAGTGAGCTCTCCTAATTACTCACATGATGCTTCAATTTTTAGGATCAATTTTGAATTTGAGTATGCTCTTTGCATGAGGACATGAAAGAAGGAAGGTGTGGGGGAGATGTTGGTCTCCCATTTTGCCACATTTTAATACCATTTTCCCTTATTATTAGCCCACTATTACACCTGAACCAAGTCTCATTATTACAAGAATCCATGTTGCTAAGCCTAAAACCTTGCAACGAGATTTTAAGAGGTAATAGTTGCTTATTATAATTAATTTCCTAAGTTTTTAATAGGTTTAATGAGTTTTTGGGAACCAATGTTTGCCTATGAAGAATTGAAGTTCAGTTCTTGCACCCCCTATGGAGTCCATGTACCTAGGTTTTGAGGTTTTCCCACTTGCGTGCATCCAAGGAGAAACAGAGCATATGGGTTTTGTAGATCCAGTCCCCAACATGGTTAGTGTGCCCTAGCTCAAGTTCTAGATCCTTCATGAGAGCACCAAGCCTCGGTCAAAGCGCAAATTCAAAGCTTCCTTATGTCGAGGCCATTTGTAGGAATCTTCCAAAACAAATAAGAGATTTTATTCATATGCATTATGTCATACGAATAGCAATGAGATCAAAACCCTTCAGAGTTCATTCCAATTGCTAAAGATATCAGATAGATTGTGGATGGTTAAATTTGGTAGATTTGTTGTTTCCTTTGTCAAATTTGGGTGTTTTGTTAACCAAAACACGGGGGAATATTCTTATCACTCTATGTATGTTTCTATATGTATGTATTTCTCTAATGTAATCAAGTTAGTAAGAGACAAAGGGAGAGTCTATCCATGATATTGTAGCTATTCATTTTGGGAGCTGAGAGCATCCTTGGTCATTGTTATTTTTCATTCATACTCGATTATGTAATGGAGCACATGATGTGAGTGAAAACTTTGTTTTTAATGAAATCATTTATTTTATAACTTTGTGGTGTTCCTTTAATCGATTTTTTGCAGGTTTATAAGGCGTGCCACAGATTGGCAAGGGCCCACCAACCTGGGGAGCAACGGTGTGTATGTTGTTGCTAGTATAATTTTATAGCAGTAGCATATTCCATTAACAATTTTGATTTATAATGTTCCATCACAACTTCATAATTATAATGAGTTTTAATCTGTGAATGGTTCATTAAATCGTTTGTGTGATTCTTTGTTACAATTTATGTGATTGGAACTAATAGTTTGAGTCCATCTTCAGAGATAACCAGTAATGATATATGCATATTCTCAGGGATAAGAATTTGCATTTGTATGTTTTTCCATCTCATTGAAATCATAGTGTAGTTCTCTTGTTAATGCAATTTTTGAAGTTTTGTTTGCAATTACAATTACACGGTCCTGTATAGATCAGTTCAATCACTAACAAAAAAAAATCACAGTATGGAACTGTCCCAAACCTTCTTGTGAGAGTTGGTCCCAAGGGATTTGTAATTGTCTTTTAGAAGTTTTCAATGTATGATAGTTGGGTCACATCATTGTATAAGAAATTTGTTTATATAGAATAATTTCCATACCACCATGAGTTCATCACATTGAATGTATTGATTGTGGGTTTAAGCATTATATTCGTTTCTCATAGGTTTTACTTATGAACTAATAAATTCAATATAAGATCAGTAATGTATGAATGGAGATTCAATACCCTCTTATTTGACTGATTAAAGGGAACAGTTTGAGTAAAATGTATGATTATAGTTAATACTATGTTTCATTAGTTTTGGACAATAATTGAGATTCTTATTGTCAAATCTAACCTCATATAGCATGAACACTTATTTTATTAAGTGAAATATTGTATCTCGAATATTAGAAGGAGATTTGATGAAAATGATTAGTTATTAGCTTTTGCTTTCAATTTCTTTACCAGTTCTTGAGTATTTTTGTGTGTGAACCCTTGCAATCCACATATTAAGAATTAAGATGAGAATAGATTAGAGAACATGATCATGCATAGATTAGATATCTATGCACGGCATATAAAATTTTTCACTTTCTGCTCATACTTGATATTTATTTTGTGGGCAAAGTTAAGTTGTTCAAAATGTTTGCTTGATGGTATTTTGATAAATGATTGGTTTGAAGTGTGGTTTTCTTGACTATTGAGAATATAGAGTAGTTTGAGAAGTCAAATTAGTTTTAACTTTGATCTTTTACCTGCACATAATGTCTATACAACTCACAAGTTTACAAACTGGATTAACAAGTATAGGGTGTATTAAAGTAACAATTAATTTACCCAACAGAGGCTAGTCAAATAGAGGCATGAGAAGGGGATAATCCAATAGAGAACCTAAGCATGGAAACATAGGGGGAAGAGGAGAAATAATCAGATAGATGATACTTGGATCCTTTGGAAGACATATATATGTCTAAAATTGACTTACTAGAACTAATATAATGATACGGGGGAAAACATCTAGCCAACTTACTAGAAGACAAGTTCAAAAGCTTCAATGAGAGTATATCAAAGGGTAAATGAATCTAGCCTCAACATGCCAAACCCAAGGGAAAGTGACAACTCTAGGAATAAAAGCAACAAAAAAATATTAATGGTGAGGAAAAAAAGAGAGGACAAAAATACAATAAGAAAAAAGTTTAGGTGACATGAGCATAGCTAGTGGACTATGAGAAACCGATAGGACTACCATATAAGTGCTTTCTCACCCAACCTAAAGTTTAAAATGAAGATCATATCCTAGAATATTATAGGGGTAAATTCTAAATCCAACCAAAGGATTCTTCATAACCAAACCATAAAGGAAAAACCTACAATAATTATGATTCATGAAGCAAAATCTGACAAATACTACATGATTCAAATAGAAAAAAGAATCTAGAAAAGAATTGAAATGGCATCGATAATTTCAACATGTTTCTTTGGAGAGATAACACTAATGTGGAACCCAACACAGGTCATCCTTGAGGAAGTCTTGGAGATAGATAGATTTATCATAGGAAGCTACAAATAAATAGGTTCTACATGTTAATTAATTGGGTTGGTTGTCATTGATGTCAACCCTTGAAGAAAGTCCGGTAGCGAATTCTGGTAGCACAATGGTTTGTGTAATGGACCCAAGTTTTTTTTATGGATAATGGTATGAGTTTTGATATATTTACATGTAAGACTATTCTATATGGATAGTACATGTCATTCCATTTCCGGTGGTATGTGGAATGTCACATAACTCCTCACGGTTAGAGAGTTATGACCATGTGAAGTTGGAGAAAGGTTTAGCTAATGGACCCAAGTTTGTTTGATGGATAATGGTATGATTTTTGATATATTTGAAGGTAATAATATTCTATATGGATATTATATGTCTTTCTATTTCCAGTGGTATGTGGAACATCACATAACTCCTCACGGTTAGAGAGTTACGGCCATGTGAAGTTGGAGAACCCTCATGAGTCATCTAGAAGCCCCAAAAGGTCAATGTAGTCAAAGTGGTTTAAGAGATTTTAGAAGGTAAATAATAAAGTGAATTGATGAGTGTAATATAAGTCAAAGTGAATACAAAAGAAATTATTTAAATAATAAAGTTAATGGAGAAATTACTAAGTTGACAAGTGGTTAGAGGTGGGTTAACCCTAAAATAAGGAAAGTGGGTTAAGATGGTTAAAAGGTAACCCCTTGAGAAAGCTACATGAAAGTATAAATAAGAGGCAAGGCTCTCTCATTTCAATCACACTTGATCATATTGAATATATATAGGCGACTGAGGTAACCAAAGGATATCTAAGCCGAATTTCAGAGGGAAGGTGAAGTAAAGAAGGCCGAAATTCAAGGGAGGCTAAATTATTTTGATGATGCTTTCTAAGGTATGTTATTTACAGGTCATCTCACCATTTTCGCAATAAATTTTTTTATTGAATGATTCAAACCATGAAATTGGGATTCCATTGAGGAAACATATCCAAGTATATGTGATGCAAATTTAATCTTGTGGTTCATTTTATTTTTGGAGTTACACACCGTGGAAAACAAGGTTTGTGGCTAGTCATGAAACTAGTCTAAAACAGGTGTTTCGGGTAAAAACGTCATAACTTCTTCATAAAAGATCCAAATTAAGTAAGACCAAATGTATTGGTTAGAGTACAGTCTTTAGTATTCTTTGTACAATTTTCATATCCATAAAACAAATATTATGTGCATGACACGCTCTACAAGTTCGCTCTCTAGAATAAGCCAAAATTCAACAAGGTGTGCCATTTTTTCTATAACTCATTTTCTGAGAGGTTCTAAGTAGTGAAGTCTAGAGGAATTGCATAAAAGACACTGGAGAACATTGTGTACCATTTTTAGATCTTTATTCATTACAGGTACATAGTTATGATTATTTCAAGTTAGGGTTGTTGACTAATCCAAAATTAGTCATGTGAGACTAAAGTAAAGTTTGATGAAAATGCCAGTCTCTTGTTGTTAAAGCTAAGGAAGGTTTGCAGGTATGTGATCTTATACACCAGGTCTATTACAGAGTTACAAATCAGATTTGGATGATGAAATTGATGAGAGCTTTTGGTTGAGGTACATGTTGGGTACATGGTTGAGACAAGTAGTTGATGAGTTGGCACATACATGAGGTGTATAGTTGATGACATTGGTACATATTGATGAGTCATAGTTGATGAGTAGTTGATACATGATTGGTACATACTTGGTACATGGTTGGAGGCACTTGTTAGTAGTATTGTTGACACATGGTTTATGGATGATGTAGCATACTTGTATTGGTATATTATTAGAAGCACATATTGATCTTGGTGATGATTATGAGTTGTGTTATGCTTGGTTGATGCACATATTTGAGAGTTGTCTTGGTGATTGATCTTGGTGAGTAGATTTGATTTGGTTGATAAGAATGATGAGACATGTTTTTTTGACATGTTATTTGTATAGGTTTGGTGCATGGTTGATACACTTGTTCATGGTACAAGTTGAGGTATAGGTTGGTGCTTGGTTGATGCACTTGTTTATGGTAGAAGTTGATTACAGGTTGTTTGGTACATGTTGGTGCATGATTTATGCACTTGTTTATGGTACAGGTTGATTATAGGTTGAGGTACAGTTTGGTGCATGGTTAATGCACTTGTTTATGGAACAAGTTGATTATAGGTTGTTTGGTATAGGTTGGTGCATGGTTGATGCACTCGTTTATGCTACAGGTTGATTGGTACACGTTTACAACAATATATCTCACAGTGATAGTGTAACAGTGGTTCCATGATTCTACTTCTACGTCAGTGCAGTTGGACGGGGCAAGGACAGGTGGTTGTAGCCACCTTTCGGTTGTAGCCGGAGAAAATAGGGGGTCGTAGCCTCCTTCTAGTTGTAGCCAAAGAATTGGGGAGTTGGAGCTTCCCTCAGGTTGTAGCCTGAGATATTATGGGTTGGAGCCTCCTTCCAGTTGCAGTTGGAAAAAAAAGGAAGTTGGTGCTTCCAATGAATGTAATTCTTAAAGACATATAAGAAAAAGCATTATGTGCTTTTCTCACGCTTTGGGTTTCCACGTAAAAACACGGGTGTACTGTGTATGTGTATGATTTCTCATTTGTTCATTGTTTATTTACTCTAAACTATTGGATGATAATACTACATTGATATAACACTTGCATATTGTGGTTTAAAAGGATTCATTTCTCTATTACTGATTCACCCCCCCTCTCAGTAATCCAACACTACAGACTTGGAAATCATTACTAATGTGTATGGTCAAAATATTTCAATATTAAAATAAAGTTTCCTACAAGAAGTCAAAAGGTTGACAACAACATATGAAAGAAAACAATGGATCTTAGGTGGAGACTTCAATACTTATACCATGTCAATGGGAAAAAAAAAGGAGGAACTCGCCATATGGAGGAGGTGAACAAAATTTTCAAAGAGACAATAGAGAATATTGGGCTGGTGAATATGCAAACAACCAATGTTTGGAATAAAAAAAGAGGAGGCATTCTTCAAATAGCAGTGAGTTTGGACAATTTAATAGCTTTGGAAGCTCTTATAAGGAGAGGATTTACTCTAGAGGTAGTTATTCTACCTAGAATGGGTTTAGACCATTAGTCAGTCTACCTAACTTGGGCTAGTGTGAGTTCATATGAACCCAAGCCCTTTCATTTTGAGAATTTTTGGCTCTCCCACCCAGACTTCCAATCAAACATCAAAGCATGTCAAGGGGAAGAAGGGCTTGCAATTGAAACAAAAATATATGTATTTTAGCAATGCCTTAAAAGGATGAAAGAACATGTCAAAATATAGAGTAAGGAGCTTTTCAACAACATATTTCATGTTAAGAGTGTTAGAATATAATGGATGTGCTCATTTTACCATTGACAATATCAATATTGTCACCCAACCATAGGCCAAAGCCACCCTCCAAGCACCTTAACCTTGACAGAGAATCACTCCGGAAGCAAACGCTAGGCTAGATAGCCAAACAAAGGAGAGTGCACCTTTCCCCAAGGATAGCACACCAACAAGAGATGATCAGATAGTCCAAACCCTAGCCAAGAGATAGTCCAAGACAAAACCGATCTGCTATTTGTAGCAGCTGCAATGGCAGCTCTCCTCAAACCCGCGCATAAAACTGGGCACTGCAGTGTGCACAAGTGTTGCTCTGCAATTCTGAGACTATCTGCCAGAATGAAGACTGGCCTCCTGTATTTATAGTAATTCTGGCTAACTATCTGGGCCGACTTATGGGTATCTGTCTGTTCAGTATATCTTATTTCTTCTGGCCTACTTCTTCTCTTTGAGGCTAATAACCTAATATAAATTATCTTCTTGAACCGACAAGTCTCATAGGGTTATTAGCCAACTCATTAGGGTTTCTTCTTGCTTCTTGGAGTATTCTATTCTCGTCAGGTTTACACATGGAGGTAAATATCTCCTGCAACTACCATACTATCAACACTCCCTTCTAGCTAGGGAGGTATTACAGGTAATGGTCTTGAGCACAAAACATACCATTCACCCGGTAGCATCAACATAGTTGTCTAGACTATCTCATGACTAGATCATGAGCACCATCATCACCATCAATGTCATCAGTTGCATCATCTCTCAGAACCATACTCTATCTAAGTAATTAGACATGATGCTCACTCCACAGAGTGACACAAGAGTTATTCTTCTAATATAGAAGAATAAATGTTTTGAACCATTTTATGTCTGGGAAAACTCTGTTCATTGATTATCCATCTAGCTGATAATCATTTTCAACGCTGTGGATAGTCTTCGAGGAAATCAGAACAATATCATTCAATAGAACACAACTGTTTCTATCCATAGTAGTACACAACTACAATCATGTTGTACACTACCACACCAAGTAGCACATAGGTACTTGATCAATGGCGTATATTCACAAACAGTGGAACATATACACTACAGTAGTATACATATATTGTCTTCATTTTGATATCAACCTGCATAAAAAAAATGTTATGATATACATCTGAATCATTTGGGCCATTCTTCCACTCACATCTGTGAGATCTCAGAAGAGCATCTGCCCTTAAAAAGTAAGACATCAATGATGAGATATCTGGACTATTATTCTCAAGCAAGAAAGAACAACTGTCTTGATTTATAAGCCTGGACCATTCCCCACCCCGGGCCATTCTTCCGACACTAAACAAAGTGTAACCTGGAGAGAATGAACCTGCCCTAATGAATGTTTGTCCCTAATTGTTGAACCTAGACCATTCCCCACCCTGGGCCATTCCTCAAGCACTAAACAATGTGCAACCTGGAGAGAATGAATACACCCTAAGGAATGACTGTCTGGACCATTTCCCCTGTTAACCACAAGAGAAAAAGACTCTCCTATACCAACCTCCAAAATGAACAATTCCTCATGTTAACCACAATGAGAAATAGTTGTCCGGTGAGGCGGGCCAGTCTTCTTGAGTAACCCTCAAGAAGAGAGACTTCCCTATACCACTTCCCATGTTAACCACAATGGGAAGTCGTTGTCTATGGTACATCAACAATTTGGACCATTTTCCGAACTGGAAAATGTATGTCCGTCAGAAATCTCAATCCACTTTCTGAACTGGAAAGGATCTGCTCATCCTGGACCATTTTTCGAACTGAAAAATGACTATCCATAAATCAATAATACATCAATGCTCCCTCCCAACCTGGGATTCATCTCTTCCTTTTTCAATAAGGAAGTCGTATCCACAAGCTCCAGCTTGAGTACGCAAACTCTTTCATCTTGGACAGAAGCTTTACCAAAATGTCTGCTTATCTGCTCATCTGCGGAGATATGTATTGGAGAAACACTTTTCTCCTTTCTGGACTTTATCACGGATAATGTAATGCTTGATTTCAAATGTACTTCGGTCTGGAACACTGGTTTTCTTTGAAGGCTTCATGTAGCTCTAATCAATGAAGTATATCATTGTTGGAAAATTGGAACATATCCATGTGGCACTTCTTCTGTCATCATGAGATCTGATCTTCTGAGTAACCATCTTGATACAATATCTTTGTTATAGAATATCTTCACCATGCTTTTGTTGTGCACTGGACGTTCTCCACTAAGTTATCTTCTTCCATCTGCATACAAGGGTATCTTTCTGTTATGCTTCAAAATCTTGAGGTTTCTCTTCATACACTCTCTGTTCAATTGCTCTGGAGAACAATATTTGCATTCATCTTGATGTAGAACTCCAACCTATGGATATTTCAGATGATATAATGACTTATGTAGAGGTATGTCTGGTTTACTGGAACAAGTAATCATCATAGTTTTCTCCCTCCATATGAGAGAACCTCTAGTTCCGGATCTTGCAATGCTTGCATATCACAATTTTCAGATCCTCTGCTTGATTTCTTTTATTGAGTTCATATTAGGTTGGCAATCTTATGATTCTTAATACAATGACTGATTGTTCGGGCTTCTCTTATTTCTTGGAATCTTCATGTTCTTCCTTATGTTTTTTCTTTAGCTGTTGGGTCCATGGATTTTCTTATAGATTCCATGCCCTAAAGATTCCACTTCTTTCTTTCATCATAGGATCACGGATCTGGATGGACAACCAAGGATACTTTAAGGCTTCTCTTCGAAGAAGACTTATTATGAGGTAGAATTGAACACGTACTATCTTTCATGGCTTCTACCATGGATATATAATTCATCATCTTCAATGGATCATAGGATTAGCTCCCTCCTAATCCTCGCTTCATGTATGAGTGCATATAGTCGGCTCCATCCGTCTAACACAGTACACGCTTCCGCATGCATCCTTATTCCCTTCTGCAAAGTGTTATAAGTCTTTGTCTTTGTTTCTTCTAAGTCTCTTCAGGATTGATCCTGATTTCGGCTTATCTTGTAATAGCTTCCACATGATTTGTTTGATGTATTTCATCCGTTCATGTGTTTTATCTGACTTGTATAATGATAGCAATCCTTATCTTGTTGTTCTTCCATAGGTATAGTTCTTCTTGGAACACATTATCTTCTAAGAGATAGATATACAATATATGTGTAGAGACTATGCAAACAAGATATGTACAAAAACTAAGAAGAGTATTGTTACCTTAAGAAGAAGAAGTCTCTTTCATCCTGCTTACTCTTCTTTGTAGGTTTATTTTCTTCGGCAACTGATGCTTCGTGTGTCTCCTTCCTTTTATTTAGTTTAGGACAATTATTCTTGTAGTGACCATACTTTCGAAAGTTGAAGCATTGTATTTCTGAAATGTCTTTTTCTTGATTTGGCTTCCTCCTTGAGCCAAACTTCCTTTTGTTCCTGAAATTCTTGAATCTTGTTGTGAAGGCTTGATCATCATACTTATTTTGGGGTTTCTCTTTTTCACTGATCTTGGATTCTTCTTGAGCACAACAAGTCCAAAGTTCTTCAAATGTAGGATACTCCTTCCTTGTGTTCATGCTTGTGACAAATGCATCCCACGTCTTGGGAAGACCATTGAGTACTATGTTTACCAATTCCTTCTCTGAGATGATCTCTTCAATAGCTTGTATTTGATCTCTTAACTGAGAGATTCTCACAAAATATGATGTTATGATGTCCTCGTCATTCATCTTCATGTCACGGAGCTCATTCTTTAGACTCATAACTTGTCCAATGTTTTTGACTGAGAAGAGATTTGTTAGGGAATCGTACATCTTCTTCAATGAGTCGAGATGGGAGATGTAGGGTATCAAGTGGTATTTTATAGATTCCACTATGATAATCATAACATTGATTTCACTGTCTTTGAACTTATCCATAACTGCAACGTTTTGTGGTTCCTTCTCTTTTCCTTCTTCAAACACTGGCTCCACGATCTTTCCTTTCACGATATTCAACACTTTATTCTTGGCAAGGATGAGGTCGATCCTTGTCTTCCATGAGCTAAAGTTAGAAGCTCCATATAACTTGTTCTCTGACTTCATAGAGTAAGTCATGGCTTCTTTGACTTGGTCAACCCTAGATTTGACCAGAAACTAAAACTTGATGTCTTGGCTTGCTGAGAGTATCAAGAGATGCACTGGGCTAGGGCACACTGATCTGTCCAGAAATTAGGTCAATACATTCACTTAAGGTGCCTGAATGAGAGGATTAGGGTTTTTGCAACTGCGCCTGCTAGTAACCCTAGCGACAGTGCTATGGTGACTGCTCCTGCTAGAAACCCTAGCGACAGTTCTTCAACAAGATCAATATCCTTACAGCTATGTTTCCTTCCAGCGGTTAGAATGAATGAAGGAGGTGTGGGCCCATAACCTGTTAGAATATAATGGATGTGCTCATTTTACCATTGACAATATCACTATTGTCACCCAACCATAGGCCGAAGCCACCCTCCAAGCACCTTAACCTTGACAGAGAATCACTCCGGAAGAAAATCCTAGGCTAGATAGCCAAACAAAGGGTAGCACACTTTCCCCCAAGGACAACGCACCAACAAGATCTAATCAGATAGTCCAAACCCTAGCCAAGAGATAGTCCAAGCCAAAATCGATCTGCTAGTTGTAACAGCTGCAATGACAACTCTCCTCAAACCTGCGCACAAAACTGGGCACTGCAGTGCACACTAGTGTTGCTCTGAAATTTTGAGACTGCCTGCCAGAATGAAGACTGACCTCCTATATTTATAGTAATTCTGGCTAATTGCCTAGGCCGACTTCTCATTCTGGGTATCTGTCTGTTCAGTATATATTATTTCTTTTGGCCGACTTCTTCTCTTGGAGGCTACTAACCTAATATAAATTATCTTCTTGAGCCGACAAGTCTCCTAGGGTTATTATCCAACTCATTAGGGTTTCTTCTTGCTTCCTGGAGTATTCTATTCTCATCAGGTTTACACGTGGAGGTAAATACCTCCCACAACTACCATAATATCAACAAAGAGAGATTTGGAAAGGAAAATAGAATACATTCAAACCTTGATAATCCAACTAGGAAATAACAAGAAGAGGACCTTCAATATCAGTGTAATTTGAGAGCATAGCAAGAAGAAATTATCTAGCATCGAAAGTCTAGGATTGAGTGGCTCAAAGGAGGAGACAAGAACTCTAAGTTATTTCATAATTCTTTTATTAACAAGAGACACCACAACAAAACAGTATCCCTAAACACAAAATGAGGAATCAATCACTACAACTAGCTTCTTATGAAACCATAGGTAAACATAAAAGAAGCAATTAAATCCATTTCTATATGCATCCCCTCTTTAGTCACCAAGGATCAAAATGTCAATCTGATGCAAGAAAAAAAATTGAAGAGGTTGACAAAATAGTTATGGAAATGTCGCCATGCAAATATTCTAGATTGGATGGTTTTACCATTGATTTCTTTCAATCCTATTGGTCCATAGTAGGTAGGGATGTTTGGGAAATATTGGAAGAATCTAGAACCTCCACAAGCATCCTTCAAGCCCTGAACTCCACTTTTCTCAACCTTATTCCAAAAGAAGATAGGGAAAACATAGCATATAAATTTTGACCAATATTTCTATGCGATGTGATTTATAATATTATAATTAAAGTCATATCCAATTGTTTTAATCCCATCACGTCCAAGATCACCTCTTAAGATCATGGGGGATACATTGAAGGTTTCCAAATCCTAGATAATCATAGTAGCCCATGAAATGATCCACTCTCCCAAGATCAACAAGAAACCCAGTATGATGATTGTTATATTTGTATTTCCACCATAGACCTCTCAAGGATCTTATTATATGTTATGATGATGAAATTGCATATTTGAATAAAAGTCTCATAATAAATAATATTTTGTCACAATTTCTTAATTATGAAATAAGAATTATTTCATAATTGAGAAATTTGTTTATCATAATTGAGAATAAAGTTCATAATGATTTGGAAAAATATCATAATTGAGAAGAAATCTCATAATGATTTGGAAAAAGCTCATAATTGAGCATGGAACTTGAGAAAAAATCTCATAATAGGTTACAAAAAGGTAATAATGGGCATGGAACTTGTGCATGAATTGTAGTTTCTTAGTTCACATGCCATGAAGCCTATCTATGACTTGTAATTGCTTAGTTCACATGCCATAAAGTATATCTATGACTTGTATCCACCTAATTCACATGCCATGAACCTGTCTCCAAGATTCTCTAAATTCCTATAAGAAGAGCCCAAATTAAGGGAATGGGGAGAGGTGAATCTAGAGTTTTAGAGTCCTCATTTTGGTGAAATAGAGTGAGATTCATATTTCCATCTTGAGTGAGTGGGGTGTTGAGCATCAACATTTGAGAGAGAATCTTCCTAGGTGAGGTAGGACATCCTACTCTTGTTATGATATGGAGGAAAACTTCCTTATTCTCACCAAGTGAGATAATCCAAGGAGGAGACTCAAGGAGCTCAGATCTAGAAGTATCACTATGGTGTCAAGGTATTACTTATTTTGCTTCTATTTCATGAAACATGGAAGAGCCTTTGCTGGAAGAGAAAACTGCACATGGGAAAAACAGAAGGGTAGGACTAAGAGCATAGAAGGGGTCAAGGTGCCCATTGAGGTTTGGAAAGGAGTGATGATGAATAGATAGAGACAAACCCTATCCACTTCACTCATAGATCCTACACATAGAGCCATCAATCCTCATTACCTTGTCTACATCCCCTAGATAATTGCAGTTTTATATTTTTAATGTTATTTAAGTTTTATTTAGATTTTTATAATATATGTGATGTATTTTTAACTTTACATTTCACATTTTTTAAAAATGTATAGGTATGTTTGTCATTTGTGTGTGTGCATAATATTTTGATAATGTAATAAAGTTCAAAATTTGAAATTAATTTCATATCACTTTTAGATGTTTTAATTTCAATTTCACTTTTGGCATGCTTAAATGGGATTCATGACACTTTTGGCATCCTAATTTTGTGTCTCAAAATGCGTCTTTTGGGATGCAAATTGGGATGATAGTGTTAGTTACAATGCAATAAGTAATACAAATTGGGAAACTATGGTTTTCTAGGAATAAAATTGAGGCAATAAGGTTGATTGGGATGTAAAATGAGATGAAAATTTGGACACTGGGGTTGGATTGGACACATTGCAATGTAGGATTCAAATTGAGATGCAAGGATGACAAGGAAATCATCGAGGACACAATATACCATCACGAACTTGTGATGTACCATTTTCCTTGCTCCACATACATCCATTTCACCATGCCATGTATATATAAATACAACATGCATCAAAATTGGAAATTTTAAATTGGTAAGCATGGTCTACTCATGTTCACCATGTTTTTTCATTCTATAATTGGTGGCTCCATTCTTTAATCTTAAGCTTAGTACCTCAATTTTTGGTGATAGGATATGAATGTTAAGTGTTCCTTTGTAACAAATAGGAAAGTCAAAGAGATCTTTTTTGGAAACATTGGAATTCATAACATTGAGTACACTTATGTTATGATGAAACTCTAACATAATAAGATGGACTTTAGAGAGAGGTATTATCTACTAATGGGTCGTTGTATGATTAATGGTTCCATAGATATGAATTATTATCTAGGGGTTATGTTGTTGCAAGATGTGGCCATCCCTTAGTGTGATGGAGGACATAAACTTAGTATATTGTGAGGCAGAAGACTCTTTGTTTTTGTGTCCAGATGGTAGAAGAAGTATTTAAGCATAGATCTATCTTATGACACATGAATAAAGTCCCAAACAATTTTTCACTAGATGGTAGGCATGTAAACCATAAGGAGTTTCAAGATGGGAACAATTCATTAAGGAATTAGGTAAAGGTTCATGCCAAGGGAATAATTGTAAATTTCCATTTAGTTTTAATGAGTTGACTCAATCAATTTCTCATGAAAAGTCTCATCCATTATGCTATAGTGTTGTTAGTCCTAAAAATAAAGTTGTTGGTGGAGATTCTTTTGGTAACTATTATAAGTTGAATCCTTAGGGTCCAAAATAAGGGTGCGGTAATATTTTTGAGCCAAGACAATAGTTGGAAGGGTTTCCTAGTTATAAGAACCTTGGGGAAAAAGTTTAGGATGAGAAATAAGTTTTACATTCCAGTCAAAAGAAAGAAGTAAAAAATGCATAAGGGTATAGCCATAAAACGTGAAGGTGGTGGTAGGCTTGGATGTGGGCATGTTGAAGGTTGAGGGTTTAATAAAAAATGCTTTGGATAGGAAATCCGTTCATAAATTTGTGATAGGTGAATATTTACAAAATTGGCTTAATGAGGTATGGTGACATGTTCTTGGTTATTATCATGTATTTCACATTTTAGTTTGTGGGTGGATATGTTTCATGGTGAGAAGTTTAGAGGATGTTGAATTGCTTCTTAAGAAATATTGGTTATGGAGGCCATCTAGTTTAGTTTTGAAAGAGTGGAAGCTAGTTTTTTATCCATGGAGGGAACCAACACTAGTGCAATAGATTTGGGTACTCCTTATTGGGTTTCCTCCAGAGCTTGAGAATAAGAAAATTTTGGAAGGGGTGTAGAATTCCCTAGTTTGTTTCATTTGTATAGAAGAGAATTGTTGATATAGGTGGATATCGATGGACACCCACCTCTTATAACTGGCTCACATTCAGTTTTAATCTTGGTAGTTTTTTTCTAGCTTTTCGGGTCCTAAACTTCTGGGGTCATTTTGAGGCCCTAAACATCATTTTTTGGGCCTACCACAATCACACTATAGAAGGGGTCAAATTGTGACAACATAATGTGTATTCCTCGGATAGACCTTTCCAACGGGTTATCGTTCACCTAAAATGGAGATCGTATGCAAAAGTTACGACCCTGAGAAGTTAATGTACCAACTTACCCCATCGGGGCCCACATGAATTTTGGCGCTTCATCTCCTAGGGTTAGGTTTTTGGATGTATAGGGTTTTATTATTACTTATTGATGCTAAAAAAGGCCTGGAGACCTCATTCTAATGTTATCATACAAATGTGTGTATTTGCCACATCTCTTCTCATAGATTAGCTACCACCATTCGAGCAAGATTGTTTCATTATGCATTTTACAGTTTTAGAAAATTTCTTTATTGAATGGAAGTTAAGTTTTATCATATCTTTGTTATTGTTCTCTGTATATATGTGTTAATTTTATATATATGTGTTTCATTTCATTTCTCCCATAAATCTAGATCAGTGGTATCAGAGCATTCTAATATTCATTTGTTTCTATATGCATGTCCCCAACGAGGTCAAGGTATAAGCAGTTGGGACTCGAACTAGTTGAGCCTTTGCAGGATCGGCCTCGCCGAGCCCAACGACCACCCATGAGGGAAGAAAAGAGAGACGATGGGGTGGGAGATCCCTTTAAACCATTTCTCTAGGAAGCCCTCGCATGACAAAGGAAAGAGATGATGGATAACTTTGTGCAAATCCTTCGACGATTGCTAATAGGCGATGCATCTTCCTCGAGTGGAGGCATCACCCCCTTCAAGATATAGATCAATTTTAATATTCCTATATTTGAAGTTCAAATATAAGTGGATGTTGTAGACAAATGGTTAAACCTTCTAGAAGGGCATTTTTTTTTCCATAACTTTTATGATAGAGAAAATATTACATTTGTTCTCCTTAAGGCCGTCCCCCATGTCAAATATTGGTGGGAGACTTTATGTGAGAAAAACAAAACAGAGGGATCTACATTATTTGTAGTAGCACCCACTTGGGTTTATTTCAGGGATTTTATTAAGGAACAATACTACCCTGTTGGAAGTTATGACAACTTATATACAATATGGACCACACTGCGACATGAAAGGGACCAAACAATGCTAGAGTTTTCCAATCTCTTCCATACCTTGTGCACCAAGCTGGGTATCAAAGACTCTGAGCAATGTTTGGTGCTCAATTACCACAATGGTCTTCATAGATACATCCATACATAAATGTATTTTTTTCACATCTCATCCTTGGGAAAAGGTGGCCCCAACCCTTAGAAAAAAGGGCAGATCGGGGAAAAGAGGGCCCCAACCCATAGAAAAAAGGGCAGATCAAGGATGGACAACCTCAGAACAACCAGTCTAAACTGAAAACAAAGAAGTACAACAGGAAGACAAAGAAAGACACTAGGAATTGGTTCTAGTTACATAAGATCCCCTGGCATAACATCGTTGAATGTCGCTCAAAGAATTCAATGGTGGCCAAGGTGAAAGCCTTTGAATCAGATGTGAGCTAATATGAGTTAGAACCAGAAAAATGGAAACAAATTATTGATGTAGAACCCAATGCCATTTTTTCTACCACCAAGGTCCAGCCCGGTGAACCTGATGAACCATAGGAAGGTGAGTGCCTCTTTCATTCATAGATGTGGGAGAAGGGTACTCCGTTGCACTTCATCTTTGATAGTGGTAGCCAAAAGAACCTCATCTCAATAGAGTTCGTCAAGCAGTTGGCACTACCAAAAACACCACACCCATAGTCATACACCATCGGATGGCTCTGCCAAGGGAGAAATATTTGCGTCAACCAACAATGTTTCCTACCCTACGACATCAAGCCCTTCAAATATGAGGTATTGTGTGATGTCACCCCCCTTGAATTTTGTGATGCTATTTTGGTCTAACCTTATTTATGGAAACGTCATGTTGTATATGATTCTAGGCCTCATAGTGTTATTATTACTTTGAACAGGAAATTGTACAAGATACCCGAGGTAGTCCCACCTATTGTTATCTCCTTGATATTTTCCAAGCAATGTAGGAAGGTCATCTCTCAGATTGGGAAGTTTTTCTTCTTCGTGGTTCACACTCAAAGTGAGCGGAAGGTTGCATCCACATCCATGGACTTCGCGACAGGTTTGTCCATGCAGCATAAGCAAGTGGATAAGGTCATGGAAGAATACAAAGACATCTTCTCCTCACCCACTAGGGTACCTCTGCACTGTCAGGTCAAGGACTCAATCAATCTGACCCCACGTGCACTGCTACCCAATGGGAAAGTCTATCGCCTCTCTTTGTTAGAAAATGAGTAAATCAAGCACCAGATCCAAGAGATGCTCGAAAAGGGGCACATGTAACACCCTTGTTTCCCCCAGCTTGTAATTAATCATTAATTATGATTACCATGCTATGGCATGTGAACGATGTAAATGTATTATTGTTTATATTGCCAATGACTAACTGTGGATGTGAAGCCTTGAATTACTATACATGATATCACTAGAGGAAAAAGAGTGAGGAAAATGTGGAGAGGGTTCCTTTGTCAAAATGACCCAGATGTCTCCTTGCTTAAATAATAAGCCTCATCCTAATCCCAAGGAGAAACCAGTTAATGAAATAAGAACTGGTGGTTGAACAATCAACTACCCCCTTAAATGGAAGCATGGAGGGTCTAGTTGGGGAGACAAAAAATTGTCAGCCCGAAGTACCACAAAGGGAATTTTTTCCTCCAGACCCAGACTAACCCGATTTTCATTCTGACAGAAGGAAAAGGACACGTCTAGAACCTCCCCAACGAGGGGAAAGGCGTGAAGCATATACACGTGCAGGATAGAAGAGAAGAGAGTGATGCACTAGGCAGGGAATGCACGACCAGGAGGAATGTGTGAATTTCTCCAAACTTGGAGGAAGAACTACATGATAAAATAGTTTTGGTTATGGGAGAAATGGACGAAATAGATCCCTGAGAACTTATAGAAGACCTAAATTGAATGAAAGATCACGAGATTGATGTTGAGGGAGCATCTGATAAACCTCGTTGAGGGCATGACAAAGAAAGGATCTCTGAGTATTGGCAGAAATTTCCCTGGTGATATCATGGCTTGGCACGGGGGTGGACAAAGTGCTAAGATTGAATGCCTTGATCATATGGTTGGGTGGAAAGATGAACACCCACAGTCAGTTAATTGGATGCATTTTGTAATAGATAAGTATTCCCATACCCTACAGAACTGAAATGTGACAATAAAATAAGGTTGAGTATCCTGTGAATGTTTCAAGGATGTGCATGTTTGTTTGATGACTTGAATTTTTTTCTATTCATTTTGCCTAGTCGTGTATTTAAGCAATTAAGGACCTATATGGTTGAATATGATTTGTATACGTAAGTACTAGAGCCTCCTATAGTGGATCTAATTAAAGGAAATGAATTGTGATTTTGCTAACCATAGGCCCAATTTTCATATGTGCATATTTACACTTCCAGTCATTTGGATCTCCTGAGAAAGGGGTATGTTAAGCTCGAGAGAGGTAGTGCAAAGGTGCGAAGAACCTTGGAAATATGTGCAAGGATTAATAACTCTTTAAGTTCTAAAATTCTAGGAGAATCACAAGGAGTATTACCGCACCTCATTTGAATTATTTGCAAGCTCGTGACGTATAACGCTTGTAAAATGCAACTGAGGGTCGTACCCTTTAGACTTTTCACCTGTGTGACCAAGGGCTCATTCCCACAGCCTTAACAAATTTCCAACCAAGATTTAAGCGTGTAACCCACAAGGATTTTTGGAGGACCCATATGACCAAGGTGTAGGAACCTTGCGCTAGTTTGAATGGTGCTAAGTTCTTATTAGGTTCGGAGCTCTGGGAGTTCGGAACTCCAGAATGTCACAAATTCACAACCCCAAAACCCTCGAATGTCAGAGTTGAAAAATGTTGTGAGTCTTTGATATGGGGAGTCCATTGGGGACCCTTCTTAACCATCTGATCAACCAGTGGAGGTTTTTGCATATGGTACTTCAACGAACTCCCACTTCGGGAGAATGGAGTTGTTGTAGCGTCAAAAACTTCGAACGTCGAAGTCATGAATTAATGAGAGCCATCTATATGGAGGAGTTTCGGGACCACTCGTGACCATTGGATATAATCCACGGTCAATTCGGCTTTGACCTACTCTGGGAGTAAGGAGACGATTACACCATGAAACCCCGAATGCCGAAGTTGTGAAGCAATGAAGGCCATAGATCCTGAGGTCTACATGGAAACATATTGATCATGAGAAAAAAGTGTTTGGAAAGCTGTCAGTCTGAGGTGACGTTGCATGTTGACGTCACCCAGAGTGATGTGGACCCATGTTTGATGTTTGATGTGTCGTTTGGATTTGTGTGTATTACAGACCCTATGTTCCCATTAACATGTGACATGTGTCACCCTCTGAAGGGGCCACGTTTCATCACTACCTCATATGCATATCACACCTGACACTCACTGTTTGGTCCATCTGGCGGGAGGATCACGAGGGACCCACCAGCATTTTCCCTTATATCCAGTACGACTCCACATGCGAGAGTGGGTCCTTCAGGAGTCCGGGACTTCGGGACTCCAGAGGTTTGGAGTGTGGTGTCGAGAATAAGTTGAAAGGACCGAAGGCTAGAGTTACGTGGTAGTGTTTCAGGAGTTCGGAACTCCAGGAGACTTGAGACATTAGAAAGTATGCTCCAAAAGGGTCAAAGGTCGGAGCTACGTGGCAACATTTCAGAAGTCTGGGAATTCAGACTCCATAGGATTTTCATGCAGAAAGGAATAGGGGTGTTCCATGCCAAAGTTCCGAACAACGAACTCCCTTGTAGCTTTTGTGTCAGACGAAGATCAAAAGCCGTTGTTGGATTGGACGGTGGATGGACTACCACCGTGGATGTAGAATATTGAGGAGGGTATGAATGAGAGTGATCCACGTGGATTCCATGTGACCCTCAACCAATAACACCTGGAGAACTTCGGGAGGCCATATCTTGCAAACCAGAGGTCATTTTAGAGCTAGGTAATAGTCGTTAGAAAGATATGGGTGAGTAGAAAAGGATGAACACCTTAGAGAGAAGATTTGAGATGACGAAATTAAGTGAGATTATGATGCCCCATACCTTAAAAGTGTATTTAGGGGTCGGGTGTGTTACAAATTGGTATCAGAGCATGGCAACAACACTTGGTCTACTTGGGCTCATGCATGATTCATATAAAATATTATTAGAGGACTTTAAGGGGTAAAACCCAATCTTACCCATTCCTAAGAGGCTTAGTTAAACCTCTACTGAAGACAAGAATGAAACATTCTACTGTTGATAGATGTTTTGGAAATGTGCATTGTATGTTGCTAATGTTTTCAAATAAAGAAGTTGACTACACTTTGTGATTGTACATACGGTTTTACAATCATAATATTAGGTTACCAAGGCTAAAATGAGCCTGTCGAGAATATTATTGTCGAATGGAAATTATCTGCATAAGTTCCTTGAGTAGAAGGATGCAGATTAAAATTTAGTTGGTATCATACCCAACGAGATTGAATCATGTTAGTCCATGGCAAAGGAATCCTATTTTCTTTTGGGAAATGATAGCCAACCCTACAGGAGTGGGATTATGCTAATGGGAACTAATAACAAGACTTGGATGTGAATGGATTGAAAGGATCCGTAGTAGTAATAATTAATTTTTTAATGAAGGATTAAACCTTGTATACGTGTATGATCCCTCACGATCAGAGGATTGATGGAAGTGTTAAGGTCAATTTACTTGACCTGCAATGAATTAAAAATGGTGTTGGAATAACCCAGTAAGCAAGTAAAAAGGAACCCTATAGATTAAGAAAAACCTTCATGAAGGTAGAAGTGAAGTGACAAGAGCCAATTCAAAAAATCATGGTTGTGTTAGGGGAGTGTGTATCCCTATTAACTTAAGGATGTGTATATGCAAGAGGAATGGGTCTGATGACCATTCTCTGAAAAGGGAAAGTATGTGCAACTCTCGGGTTTTGAAGGGAACTGAGAAATGAATTTTGTTTCTGGGTAAAGGAATTGTTGGGTAGGGTTTTTCTAATCAAGCTGATAAACAAAGCTATAGAAATATAGAGTGATTGAGTGAGAAATCACAACAGCCTCCCTTGCTTGGTGGATAGGAAACTAATCTGTTAGAATTCATGTGGGAGGAGGAGAGTGACCTTTGTCCCTAACTGTTGTTGAACATAAGGAAAAATTATAGGTGCAATGGTTAAGACTGATTATGATCTAAAGATACTCTAGAGTTCCAAACTAAAATACTTAGTAAGTAACATACTTCAAAATTGTATTTGGGCTTTAAGGGATTAGTCTAAATGTTATTAGACATTAAAAGTTATTATAAATAAGGTAAAATAGTTGATTAAATGTTGATCTTGAATGTGGTAAAGGAAGTGTTGGGGAACTTCTAGATTCCAAATAGGTCAGATTGACATCCAATGGTGGATGGTAGCCATATAGATATAGTTGGACCCTAGTGAGGGGAATCTAGAAAAGGATTTCCTTGATCAGAAGGTATGTCGATCAAGACCAGTTGGAAGCTAGATTGGTTGTTTTTTTACCTTGGGCATGGTTATAACTGCCCACACTGTATTTATGAATTGGGAAATGTTTTTATGGAAGTTGAGGCAATAATTTTTTCTTGCTAGCTATTATCGTATAGAAAGGAAAACATAGTTATGACTATGTATGTATATTCTTGAGTGCATGAATTTGATGCAATGTGAGGTTGATTGATATGGAGATTGATATTAAGACCAAGAAGATATGAATGATATTAAATGTGAAAGTGATGCATATATATGATGTATGAGAATATGTATACTAAAGGCACGATGTGACTACCTAAATGAGTCACTAGTACATATGGGGGGATTATTCCACGAAAATTTTCCACGTTTCCATTATTTTCATTTTTATTTTAAATTGGGTGGGATTTTTGTCGCTATAGCGATGATTATTGCATACCTCAAAATACATCTTCAAACACACGTGGCTTGCAACGGCTAGTTGACTTTTTGTGGGTCAACTCAGGCATTTTCGTCGCTATATCGACGATAGTCGATCTATATATACCTGACTTTAAGATACTTTGCAACACATTTGCTATAGTTGTGACATTGTTCATGGCTTTCGTTTGAGATTTTTATTTTTTTCGTCACCCACTGGTTGAACAAATCCAATTCTCGATCTACATAGCTCGGATTTTGAACTTGCAAGGTTAGTATGTTTTTTTATTTATGTACTCATTTAACTTGTAAATTTTTGTTCAAATGAAATTTCAGGTAGCTTGTTTTTTCCTTGATAACATATTATATGTGCAGTACCATATTTCAAAATACTTATGTCATTGGTTTTTGGATCTAGTTAGTATATTTTATGGAAATTCATGTGAAATGTTAAGAAAATATTTTCCAAAGAAGTCTTTTAAGAAGAGGGAAAATTACTCCATCAATAAGTCAATTCAAACATTAAAAACATATGTCATTATATTCAATCTAGATTAATTTCATGAGCCTACAATTCCTTATGTAAATTTAATCCTTATTACAAAACCACCAACTCATAACAACCTTACCGTTTGGACTAATGTTTGAAATAGAAAGTGAAAAAAAAATCCTCTTAGGTATAATCCTATCCCTTAGCGACCTACGATGTTGTGCCTATATATATTAATGTCATATTTTTAGTCTAGTATTAGGTTAGGTTAGTCATATAACATTGTATTCTTATGTGATGTTGTTTCTCTCATTTTTTTGTAATCACACACAATTCTAGATGTAGTGATTAACTCTAGTTTGTAGTTGATGTAACTTTTTTATACATTGTTAATAAGGAGTAGATAAAATATAAAAATTTCATGATGAAATCTACTAGTCAGACAATGAAAAATTAAAACATGTCAAAGTCTCTTAGAAAATAAAATCGTGACCACTGTATGTAGCATAAAATTGTGACCATTATATGTAGTTGCCAATCAACATGTCATAATTTAAACCAACCAACCCCAATTGTGGATGACAAGTGGATGGAATTCTTTTTTTAGTGGTGAATTTCAAAGATTGACATTTTCTCTACAAAACAACTTAGAGGGTAGTGTATGGTGTTGAGTGATTCAAGTTTGAGAAATTTTGACCACTTTTGTTAAATGGTGTGTAATTATTTTCCATGGTGATTTCAGTACACACTACTCTAAAGTACAAATTCCTACATATCGATCTTAATAGTTAATCGATAATAATAATAATAATAATAAAGCATGTTGAAATGTCTTAGAAGAAATAATTGTGAGGATGGTAGGTCACTGCAAATAAACATATCATAATCGAAAGGAGTAGCTAAAATATAAAAATTTGACAACTTATTGTTTGGTATGGTGTAGGTAAGACGATTACTTTTCAGTACAAAGATTTGTCACTATGAACAAAAATGACAGGAAGCTTGCTCGGTTAAGAGCGACATTAGAGGCGAGGGGCAATGGAAAATGTTATTGGCCTTGCTATGATTGCAGGGGCTTGCAAAGAAAAAGACTTAAAAAAAAACAATTGAAAGACATTGTAGGGAGAAGGGGCACGTTGAAGGGGGTTATGAATATCATCCCTTGGTAAGAGGATTCAATATTTAATCTATTCTCTGCAATAATCATCATGTCATGAATTTTAGTAATATTTCTTATGGAGATTTTTATATTTTCTATACACACTAACTTTTCTATGTTGTTTTTAAATATATAGACAATGCCCCAAAAATGTCGACCTCCAGAGAGTTATTTGCCAAGTACTAGCAGAAATTCTCCTTTAGAGGGTGATGAACTTTGAGATCAGAATATTGAAGTTGTTGATCAAGTTATTAATGATGATATGGATGAAGATAACGTTAGTGATTCAAATCAGGAAGATGAGATACATAGATTGATCCAAGACACATTTTCTCCAATGGATGAGGACAACCAGGATGATAGTCATGATGTTGATCCTATACTCGAGAAGTCGCGCCAACCTCTTTATGAAGGCTCAACAACAAATCTTTTATCTGTTATATTTTTGTTGGTGAACTTGAAGGTTTTGAATGGTTTATCAAACACATGCCTCAAATAGATACTAAGGTATTTAATTTGTTAATTATTTATGCCTGCATGTTCACAAATACTTAAACGATTCAACTTTTTCCTATATTGCTATTGTTTTCTAATTTGTAAATTAGTATGGATGCGATATTGATGATTAATATTTTTTACATTAACTTATTGTTTTGAATTTTGTAGATTGTTAGGTGAATTTCTATTACCAACGTCAAATATTTTTCCACACATATCAAGAAATATCTGTGAGTATGAAAGAAATTGGAATAGAGTATCAGGCTATTGATGCATGTCATAATGATCATATCATATACTATGGACAATATGCATTATAAAATGAATTCACACAATGTCAAATAAGTAGATATCGAACCGATAAAGCGTCAAAGAAGGTGCCTCACAAAGTTCTTTGTTATATTCTGATAGTTCCACATTTCCAGAGGTTGTTCAGGTGCCAAAGTATAGCATAGTTTATGGATTTCCAAGCAAAGAACAAAAGTCAAGACAATGTTCTTTGAATGCCTGCAGATGGTTCTACATTGAATTACATCGAAGAAAAGTGGCCAATTTTTAAAGAAGAACCTCGTAATGTTAGACTTTTGTTGGCAGCTGATGGTGTCAATCCATTTGGAGAGCTTCGTTCTACGTACTTAGTGTGGCCTATTTTTGTTATAAACAATAACCTTCC
>ML817980.1:69458-83373 GCA_009831015.1 Picea engelmannii
GTTCCGGAATTGACGGTTTAAAGCAGGCCCCCTTTTGTCACATCTCCTACTCCCTCCGCTTACTGCCTTCCACCATGTGTCTTCCCCTGTCACATCTCTCGCTCATCTTCTACCTTTCGCTACCACCTACCTGTCCTCCACTCTCCCCGTTGTCATGTTCCTTTTCCCCTTAGACCCTCTTACCTTCTAACACATGTACCTCCATACTCTATGCCACTTCCACCTGTGTTGTGTCCTCAGTCCCCAACCTGTCGCATTGCAGCCTCATTGTCACCTTCTCACGATACATCACCTCATCATCTTGTGTCACAGCCTTCGTTTCTTCGCCACCTAGTGCTTCCACCTCAACACCTCTCATCTCACCCTCATCCATGTCCTCCATAGGGGTCCCCTCACAGTAGTCCAACAAAGCAGCATCCAAAGAAAAGCCGCCACGTCGTTCGAGTACAAAGTTGACCGAGGCCATTCCCAATCCCAAGGAAGCAGTTATTGTGGTAGTTGATGGTGGTTGAACGTTGTCTTCTTCCATAAATAGAAGGCCAGGAAAGGACCAAGCGTAGAGGCGGACTGACAGTCCATCCTAATAGAGATTGCATCTAATGAACGACTGCATGGGCATTATGCCCAACGTCTTCATGCACCGCCTGATAGAGAAGCTCCTCAACGTCAAGCATTGAATTCATGATATGATCGCGCCTTCAGCGCCTGAGTCAGCTCCAAGTATATGTAGGCATTTTCGCCATTTTGTAATCTATCGATGGTTGAGCGAGGCTCCCGGTTGTAAAAATTTAATGAAGCACTGTTATTCTGGTTATGCATGGACTCTAGAGACTTCTTGCCTTATGAATGTCAGTTTCTTTCACGTCTTTGTTTACACTGTGTTAGAGCAGCTCAGAATTGGAGGATCCAGTCGAGTTGTAACTATTATAGGATGATGTAGGTTGGATCACTGTAACAGTTGTATTGTTTCTAATCGGTCCCTGTGATTTTCTTAGCATTGAATGACTTGGAATTGGAGGATCCAGTCAAGTCCCCCTTTCAGTTTCTCGAAGCCCTGAACCAAGAGGATCTTGCATTCAAAGTTTTTCTTCTACAAACTGCTTAAAGGCTTGTTGCTTGAGGTAGTTTGCTCACTCCTCTCACCAAGTATTCAACCTACTCATCTTTAAATCAACTCACTGACTGAAGTTAGATCAAGACCTCCTTCGTTCCTTACATACCGGACTCAGTTCACGAGTTAGAGCGATACCTTCCCGAGTCTCTACCCATTTGATCACCCATTAAAACTATCGTGACATAAAAATGATGGGCATTGGGCTCTGCTCCTGCAAGCAATCTAGGAGTGATTTCTGATGTTGACAAGCCTTTGGTTTAAAAGATAAATAGGCAAGTAAATTTTTTACCCACATTTTCCTAGTTATTTCCCAATTTTTCAATATATTTGGTTTGTTTAATTTTTGAAATATATATTTACTAAGTCCTATATGAGGTTTATTAATTAGCAATGTATTTTTTACTTGTTGTCCATGTTTCAGTTGAAACATCAGAAGGCTATGTGGTGTAATGGTCGTAAATTTCGTATCAAAATGTTGGATGATAAGATGAAAACCTAGGAATGTGGGATAACTGCAGTGTTTAAGGTCACCAACATTTCATCTAGAAGTGATAGAAATCTAGAAGAAACTGAGAATAGGTACCATGGGAATTTGGAGGATATAATTGAGTGTGATTTTAATTCCTTTAAAATAGTTTTGTTTGAGGTTAAATGGTACATTCTACTGATGCATGAACGTGATCCTGAAAGAACTGTTATTGAGCATGATAATGGATTTACCTTGGTTAATACAATGGAATTTGAACCAAGTACAAAGCCTTATGTTCTTCCAAGTCAATGTGAGCAAGTATTTTACTCAGAGGTACCTGGTAAAGAAGGTTGGTCATACGTTGTTAGATATGATCCAAGAGGAAGACCGGTGAAGTATAATCATGTAGCTGAGGATGAATATAATAACAAGGAAGAAGATCATGATTATGCAGATCAGGAGCAGGTGGTTGTAGTCGATGTGTAAGATGAAGAAGTTGAAGAAGTTGATCATCCAAATGTAGGAGACGATGATCTCATTGACGATATCGATAACTATATTAGCGAAAATGACGTTGATGATGATGTTGATATGAATGATCCTTTCACCAATATCGATTTTGAACCAGATCCTGATACAAATGTTGAGCTGGATGAAGAAGAAGATGACTGATATTTAATTGTTGAAAAGAATAAGTATGTGTTTATATATTGTATATGATCTTTATATGTTTTTATTTTGTATAATATAGTATATGATACATGTTCTTTATAATTTCAAATTAGGTACTATGGGGAANNNNGGGGGGGGGGGGCATAATTAGAGCTTCCACCTTCACGTGGTTGCCCCTGTTTAGTAGAGAATGAACTATTCTCGAAAACAAGAGGAGATCTGAGCGACTGCCGCTAATCATACCAATGATGTAGGTACATCATCCCATGGATTTACATTTTTATGTTTATATTTTTGTATAATCTATTGAATGACAACCATAATTTAATTTTTTGTCGTTTTTGAATAAAATATGATCAATCCCAATATTTTGTCAAAGAAACACATTGTTCTTTTGGAATTAATTCGAAAATATAAGCCATTGTTCTGGTAATGCTCGGCGTGGATGCCAGGTTCTTAGGTTTCATTGAAAAATATAAAAAAACACCATTTATGAGCATTTTCAATGCAAATCCGTTGAAATTGCAGATTTTAATTGCATAAATTGGATTGAGCAATTTATAAAACATCTCATACCAACGATGTAGGTATGTCATCCCAGGGATTTCATGCAACAAATAAATATATGTCAGATTTCCATCCAAAATTATCCGATATGCCTCTCCTTTCTGCGGGATTTCCATCCAAATTTGAAACAATATCTACATCGAAAATTGTTGGTTTTGCTTTGTGTTGAAACAATATGCCTCTCCTTTTTGCTATATTCAACTACAATTCTTTTGAATTGAATTTTCAGTTTTGAATTTGTGTTATTCAAGTCTTTTATTCAAATTTTACAAGGAAATTGTACTAGGACTAGACACGGACAACGAGTACCTGTGAATGGGGCCAACGTTGAATTTTTTTCAAATTGTTTTTGTATGCATTGAAATTTGGCATGGATAGACTAGCTGCATGACTTAACGATATGGGAGGGTTTATGGACTCAAATTTGACTCACACACCCACTTTCTTCCATCATCAATTCATCATGTAAACGATAAACCCTAATTTTCTTTCAAAGTACACAAATTGGTTGACGCAAGTTTTAAGTTTTCATCAGTCTTTAGTGGAGTCATTGATTTGTCGGGTTTTAGTGTTCCCAATGAATGGATGAATTTTTTTTGACATGGAATGGGACAACACATGTACCTTCTTAATTTTCTTCCTTCACTTGATGTGGGCCTGGTCATTCCTAGCCTTGAATTGAAAGTCACCCCTAGTCTTAGTCATCACCCTTCATGACACTTGTCACCAAATGATTAGATCACAAGGTTGGAGGCATATGGGCATTGGTATGAGGATTTATAACCCTACAATAAAAAGAGACATTAATTGAACTTTGACTAGATTGAAAGGTGCATGCAATTGAAAATACTAACAACCCAAAACTAAAAGGGATCAATACATAGACTGTCAATGAGAGGTGATCTGGTGGTGTGTAGGAAGAGGCCTAGCACCTTCAAAATTATCATTCTCCTCCAACTATCCACATCTATGTATAATACTAAATCCTCATCCCTCCTTGAGTCCAATGACCCCATGATTCGAGCGTGGCCATGCTTGATGTGGAAGTTTACACATTTCAAATTATGGGATCATACATAAGATAATGTATCACCTTTAGTGGATCACACACATGCACACACACACACACACACATATATATATATATATGGAAAAATCCAACTAGAAGAAGATGCTTCATTTGTTAACTCAATATGTAATCGGTTACATATGCTTCATTTGTTAACTTGAATCTTCCCTTCTTCTTAATCTTAGTCTCTACTTTCCATTATCAAACTAAAAATAAATCCATTTATCATCTTTATAGGATAGAACCACACTCCCCTCATAATTTATAAGCTACCCTACATAGGTCTCAATTTTACAAGGAGTCTTTGAGGAAAATCAAGCTCAAACAGATCAGGCTAAGATTCAATCCTCCTCTCCCACTACATCCCACACCTCTAGGAAATTTGGATGAGGAAAAGGAGAAGGAATATTTGGAAGAAAATAGACAAAAATGTAGGGTTATACCATGTCAAATATGTCATTACTCATTTTGTGTCCTATGACCTTAGGGATGCTTGCAAGGAACAAAAATAATGGGACAAAAAAAGAGGCAGGGTAAATGACATAATGCACATGAGACATTTTTTATTCTATAATATATATCTCTCTACACCCCCGTCCTCTGTATCTTAGGTGCATAATTATAAATTTGGGTAGGAAAACCAACATCGAGTGGTTGCTTATCATTTATTGCAAACTCCTTATAACCCTTAACTCAAAGTTCTTACAATCCTTAAAACCGAACACTCTAACACCTAAACTCTAACATGACATACATCTCCTAACCCTTACTTTGAATAAAACCTATAACTCCAGCTAATTGTTATAACCCCTGTGAATTTTCACCCTATAGTAACTATTATCCACATTGAGTACCTCTAACCATATGATTCATATAACTTTAAACCTTTAAGGAATTGTAAATGACATAATTAACCTAGAACACATATGAACTTATAAAACCTAACCCTTAGAACCTCTATCAAATCTATCTCGTAACTCCTAAGAATGTATCAACCCTAAATTCCTATGACCCTTAATTACCCGCTATGACTCCTAACCACAATCTTTTTTTACTCATAACCCATTTAACCATTAACACCAAAAATAATGACATAACACCCATCCCTTAACCTTTATAATCTTAGACAACTAACACCAATAAAAATTATTATTCTAACCTCTAAACTTTATAATTGTAACACCTAAACTTTTTTATTCTAACACCTAAACTCTAACATGACATACATCTCCTAACCCTTACTTTGAATAACACCTATAAATCCAAATTGTTATAACCCCTGTGAATTTTCACCCTGTAATAACCATTATCCACAATGAGTACCCATAACCATATGATTCATATAACTTTAAACCTTTAAGGAATTGTAAATGACATAATTAACCTAGAACACATATGAACTTATAAAAACTAACCCTTAAAACCTCTATCAAATCTATCTTGTAACTCCTAATAATGTATCAATCCTAATTCCTATGACCCTTAGTTACCCCCTATGACTCCTAACCACAATCCTTTGTAACTCATAACCCATTTAACGATTAACACCAAAAATAATGATATAACACATATCCCTTAACCTTTATAATCTTAGACAACTAACACCAATAAACATTATTATTCTAACATCTAACCTTTATAATTGTAACACCTAAACTTTTTAATTCTAACACCTAAACTCTAACATGACATACATCTCCTAACCCTTACTTTGAATAACACCTATAAATCATAATTGTTATAACCCCTGTGAATTTTCACCCTATAATAACCATTATCCACAATGAGTAGCCCTAACCATATGACTCATATAACTTTAAACCTTTAAGGAAATGTAAATGACATAATTAACCTAGAACACATATGAACTTATAAAAACTAACCCTTAGAACCTATATCAAATCTATCTCGTAACTCCTAAGAATGTATCAACCCTAAATTCCTATGACCCTTAGTTACCCAATATGACTCCTAACCACAATCCTTTGTAACTCATAACCCATTTAACCATTAACACCAAAAATAATGATATAACACCTATCCCTTAACCTTTATAATCTTAGACAACTAACACCAATAAACATTATTATTCTAACCTCTAAACTTTATAATTGTAACACCTAAACTTTGTAATTCTAACACCTAAACTCTAACTTGACATACATCTCCTAACCCTTACTTTGAATAACACCTATAACTCCTAATTGTTATAAACCCTGTGAATTTTCAACCTATAATAACCATTATCCACAATGAGTACCCCTAACCATATGACTCATATAACCCATATTATTTCAATCTTGTAGTCCATATAAACCCAAAAAACTAACCCCTTAAACCCCAAATTTCTAACATATATCAATGCCTAACTCTTACAACTCTTAACCCCTAACCCTTATCAACATCAATACATATAAGCCTCAACCTAAATCTCTTATAACCCTTAAACCCAAATCCTATAACATGCAACACCAAATGAGGAACCCTCATATCCTCCTTAAACCTAACCCTAATGCTAATCCCTTAACCCCTACTAATCCCTAGGATTCAAAGAATGTTGGTTTGGATGCTTCTATGGGTGTTAAAATAAATACTTGAGATTTTCCATTTTTTATATGACCCATCCACCCCCTGATGCTAGGAGAAAGGTGTCCATAATGTTTTTAAAAGATCTGGATTCCATATAGATGTGGGAAGGGATGGTTATCTATTTTTTAAAAGGAACAATGAACAAACATTGTACTAGGTCTAGACATGGGCAATGGTGACCTGTGAATGGGGCCAACGTTGAAATTTTTTCAAATTGTTTTTGTATGCACTAAAATTTTACATGGATAGACTATTTGCATGCCTTAATGATATGGGAGGGTTTCTGGACTAAAATTTGACTCACACACCCACTTTTTTCCATCATCAATTCAATGTGGGCCACTTTTTAAAAATATTCCATGTGGTGCATATGAGAGATATTTATATCAACAAATTTTCCTAGAACAATCCACATCTATGGTGTCGTAGGAGGTGGGATTGCCTACAAATGATTTGGGTGATTATTTTTCAAATAAGGGTTGTATGTGGTTGTTCGCAATACAAAGGAATAAGAAACATCTCTTGTTGAGTAAGTGATAAAGAATTATTTTCATGATAAACTTCTAGATGTTGATGGAAGTATATCTCCTATAGTTATTCCTAACCCCATAAGTGAAGTTGGGCATACAAGGGAAAAAACTAATTTTAATATTTTTCTTGAGCCTATGAGAAATGTGTCTATCATAGACAACCCAAGCATGTTTCCTAATATCCTGTCATGAAGTGCTAAGTGTTTAGATACCCAAGAATCATTTGTTGGACCTATTATTAAAACTAGGCGATCTAAGGTGGTGGGTGCAATAGTGAAGAGTTTGCTAAAGATAAATACACAATAAAATATTTCGCAATATGATCTTAGGGAAGACCTTTTAGATATTTCCTTACCTCCAACTTTAGAATTTGCTTAAAACACATCATTTAATCACACTCTCTTTCTTGCATGGTTCAATGTTAAACCATTTCTTACAATTGGATAACTTTTCCCCTTTTGTGGTAACAACTATGTAATTTCCCCCTCTAAAATGCTCATGTACTTGAAATCGGCGCATATAAATGACATGTGAATGGGGCCAACGTTGAAATATTTTCAATTTGTGCTTGTATGCACTGAAATTTGACATGGTTAGACTAGACACATGCATTGACGGTATGGGAGGGTTTCTGGACTCAAACTTGACTCGCACATACAATTCGACAATCAAACAAGAAGTCTATAGAATAATTAATGTGAATGGGGACAATGTTGAATTTGTTTTCAATGTGTGCTTGTATGGACTGAAATTTCATGACATGTTAGGAAAACACACATGCACTGATGGTATGGGAGGGTTTCTAGACTCAAACATGACTCAAAAAAAGAATTCAACAATCAAGTATTCTTTGGTTATTCTATCAAAACCCAAAAATAAGGCACGCCTGCTCATGTACTTGACCTTTCTTATAAGTGACATGTGAATGGGGTCAACATTGAAATTTTTTCAATTTGTGCTTGTATGGACTTGTTATGACAAAGGCTCTAATTACTAGGTCATTTTTTTCATGCTATGCTTGAGGATGTGGTTCTAAGTGGAGGACATTTATTGTTGTGAGCTACACATGCAACGAATTATGGATCCTAATTTTAACATACCATTTGATTGGATGTAGGCCCTTAAGAGCTTCTCGATTATATCCCTATAAAGATCATATAAGTGACCAACTTCAACAAATGAAAAAATGAGTTCCTTTGTTTGACATGTTGTCTACTCCATTGTCTTCCTTTCCCTTAAAAAATACTAATGAATAAATTTCCCATGCATCTTATGGACATATATATGATTCAAATTCCCATTTTGAAATAGGCCAGTTGCATCATAGAACATTGGGCAGTCATGCCAAAGGCATTGGGCAGTCATGCCAAAGGCTCCAATCAATAGGTCATTTTTTTCATGCTTTCCCTGGGTACATGGAACATTGTTAAGGCTACTTGGTCATGATGAGACACATGAATTGCAATTACAAGGAGGATTAGAGGCCCAACTTCAAATATTGAGTGCAACAAGAATGATCCTTAGGGCATAAGCCATGAATTGGGGATGAATAACTAAGGATTTAGTCCCTAATACATTATTCATGGGGCTTAGAGGCCATGCATGTGGTTTTGAATGATGTTACATGGTTTGCAAGTGAAATGTATGCCCTATAGGAGGATTAGAAAACAAATTTCAAGGATTGTGCACAATAGAAATGGTTCTTATAGTTCAAGCCATGGTTTCATTTTGATATTTGGATTAATTTTATATTATTTAATATGGGACATTTTGTTCTAGTCTTCTTAATGACGTCCCAATTTCTCATATGCATTTTTTCTTTCAATGTTTGATATTTTATGGATTTCGCAAGGTCTAATATTTCCCTCATTCATATATAAGTTGGCATAAGTGATGGGTACTAAATTGTCCTTTATTTTATCCTCTACCTATTCTACTTCTTTTCACACAACCATATATATCAAGATTTCTTGAAGGTTAAAAATATCAACATCAACTTAGAAGAGAATCCAATATCATATTGCTCTACTTCTAAATTGTGTGGATGAACATGGTCATATCCTACGAATATATATCAAGTTCTTGATTGTAAAATCTAACAACCGAGTCATGATTGAAGAAATCATATCAGGTTTAAAAGAAACATTACGAAGGGATATAAAAATATCAATAACAGAATATGTCATCCCTCATGGGAAATGGCGAGTAAAAATATTTTCATTTATCAAGAGATTGTATTAATGATTGTAAATTGGGTATTGATAAGGTTTACTAATAAGATTGTGCCCATTGGTTAGCTAGTCACATCATAATAACTAGTTCCTCTCGTTCCCATTGTTTAGATGCACATCAAATCGAAGAAGAGGGGGGATGGAAGTTTTTACTAACTAGGATGTTAATCCAAATAGGAATCTTCATCCACCCTCCTATCACATTAACCCATCATGATGATATGTGTTGTTGTGCATGCCCTTAATCTTATCATGCTTTACAAATCATTCTTTTATGGGGGTTTAGAATCAATGGTACACATATCTAGAGAAGTTGGTGGTCGAAAACATCTACCACCTTAGGATAATTACCATACAGTTAATGAGGGAAAGGAATTAATTTCATTGCAAAAGAGATTGCATCTCTTCCATTAGGTGCATCTCATTCTAATGTGTATTTTACATGAGCTCTCATACTTGAGATCTGCATGAGCTCTCTTACTTGATATATAGTTACCCATTTCATTACAATTTCCTACATATCTTGTTGCAAGACCATGTTAAATGACAAAGAGGCTACCCCAAGAAGGGAGTAGGTTCTAAGTCCCTTCAATACCCATGAGTGGTATGATAGTTGCTTAGTTTAGTAGGAAATTTCCACCCCAATAAATATGCTAGTTCTCTCAACTCTAAGAAATTGGAGAGTAATAAAATTAATTGTGAGAATATCTATCATGTGCTAGTTGAGTTTGGGGATAATTTGAAGGACACATAAGAATTGCATGCCCACTAATGAGCTAAATTTAAGGAGAAGGATCTCTCACTATTGAAGAAAATATGTTTTGCAACTAGTTTCCCAATGTTTGAAAATGAGATGAGTAGGGAGGTGGTTTTTAAAAAGAAAGTGTCATGCTTCTTGGAGATTATCACGATCAAGGTCCTTAATTTCAAACCCCTTATTTTCATGGAGGAGTAGGTTCAAATTCTTGCAAAATCCAAGCTAGCCCAAAATCCAGGAGGGAACTTATTCTCAATCGACTAAGAGAAGCCTTTAGTTTAAAGATATGGTATCTCTCTGTCTAGTATAATCTAGTCTTTGCTTTCATGGAAAGTGCGACGGATATGTGTGGCAATAGCAACGAAAAACCGTGGAAAATTTGGTTGTATGTAGTTGTGAGTGAAATGTAAGGTAAGAATTGCACTTGCCAATATTGAATAAATACCATGGATGCATGGCCAACTCTATTCTGAAGAGTCATGAAAGTTTGATTTTGAATAATAGCTTGAGGGGAATGTGTTCCATTTCCTTAGGAAGGGCTAGTATAAATAGATGAAAGAGTAAATGAGAAAGGATGCTATGTTGTCATGATAAAAGGCAACATGATTATGCCTTTGAGGGCCGCATGAGAACAATTGTGAACAATCATGAGTTAAATGGTTTTAATGAAAATATGTATGTGAGCTGCAAAATGTACCTATGGTAAATACACATAGGCTTATTATTATGCATGTGGTTAAGTGCATCATAGATGTAAGTTAACAAAACAAGGAATATGTGTGGATAAATAATTTGGAGGCATAACAAAGATGAATGTTTATATTCCTTATGGAATATTTGATAAACAATTGAACTAACTCAAGGTTGAGGCTACCACAGATAGTGAAGGATATGAAATAAGGAAGTTTCATTTTGAAGGAATTCCCTATGGAGGATCTGTGTGAAGACTCTGACGGGAGAACATAGTCACAACCTTAATGATTGTTGAGAATTGAGAATTGTGCTACAAGACTATATATATAAGAATCATGGATTACATTTTAAAACATCATGCAGGAATGGGAGACTAACAAATGGATGATGACCATTCTGATAACTGAATGGTAATGTGTAGAATACACAGGTTCATGATTCATTATGAAAAAAAGTTTTCTATTGAAGCATGTTGATGTATCCAAAAGGTTAGGGTGAGCCTAACCAAGGCTTCTCAAGGAAAAGAGTAGGAAGATCCCAACAAGGAGTAAATTGCACAAGCAAAGAAGGAGAAAAGGAGGAACACTTTTCTCACTCTAAGAACTATGAATTGTTTAACATAGTTGTAAGTATTAGAAGAGAAGTTGTGGGAATAAGTACAGTTGGAAAAAGGGAGAATGAATAAATAAGCATATTTAAATGAATAGGCTTGGATGAGCAGTGTTAAGTAAAGGACAATGAGGCCTTGGGGCAACTCATTTGGGCTAAAATTACAGGGTTGCGTAGAAGTAGTTGGAAAGGGGGAAGAGCCCTTAACTCCTTTCTTGTTGTATATTATATTTTTCTCTGGAATGAGAAAATGGTGTGCTGATAAAAGTAAATGTTTTGACACCATAGTGATGATGGTTGTATGACTGTATAAACAATTGGGAATTGTTTGTGTTTCACTCATGAAAACATTAAGGATAATGGGATGAAGTGCCTATCTAAAAATGCTTTATTGACTAGAATACTATGATACATGCATTTTTATTTGTACATAACGACTAACATATTTATGATGTATAACATGTGTAGAAAGGAATGGGAGTTGTTGAGAAAGGCAGTTGTCAATTATGGACAACCTCAAGCAAATGATGACTATGAGAATGTTATTGTTAAAACATTGTTGAAGGGACTTTAAAAGTGCCCATAAAGAACCATTGATGAGATAATATCAGAGAGGGTGCTAGCATCCAGAGCAGGTATAAAAATGTCCATACCTATGTGGCATAAGGCATGGAGGAATTTGCTAAGAATCCCTTCTGGAAGGATTTCATTATCATAAAGATATCCAAATAATTGTGAGTGGTTTTTGTATGCTATTGCCACCCAAGCCGGGTAAGATTCAGGAAAGAATAACTTGAATAATAGAGAGAGGAAGTTTATGCTAGCCAAATATGAGTTATAATCCTTGCAAGAAAATGAAGGAGTAAAGAGTACCATGGCTACAATAACCAATCTAGGGAGATTGGGAATAAAGGTGCTCATAGTTAGCACATTGCATGGAATTGCTTCAAGGAAATGCATGTTTTCATAAAGGGAAGACAATGAATTTTCCATTGAGGAAGGAGGACCTTCCAATATTTTACTTAAATTGTATAGGTGTTAAATAAAAGAGAATTTGGGTGGCCATGAGTGTTGGCACCCTAGCTACTAATGAAGGAAGAATGTTTGGGTTCATTCAAGAGAAACTTATAGTTTCATATGTGTTGATTTGGGATCATGATCAGCCTGTAGTAGGAAGTACAATCCTGCTACAATAATGAACGAGAATGAATAATCCCTATGGTGAAGAGGTTGGTTAAGCTCCAATACACCATGGTAAAGTGCTTTTCATAAAGTGTGGAAAATGTGAAATCAAGGCAAGGGTGCATTGGGTTTGAATGTGGCCATGAATATTGGCACATTGATTAAAGATATGTGATAATTGAATTGCATTTGGGAAATTTAGTATATTGAAAGGATGCATACATAAATAATGATATTTCCTTTTTCTTCGTATCCTTGAATAGATGAAAATAACTTGGACTGTTAGTATGCATAGTTTTGAAAATATAGTGTGCATGAAAACTAACAATTTGTTTGGCTGGGGAATGTTGAAATTGCAGGAAGAAAGGGTCTTGATATGGCAGTGTTGTAAGCCATAAGGAAGACCAATTTCCTACTGAACTAGACTACTATGGGAATAAAAATCCCATACTTGTGAATCTGATTCCTGTGTGGAACAGATCTGAAAAACAAATCGTGGAATTTGGAAAATCCGTGGGTGACAGATTTGAAAGAAAATTTTGAATTTGAAATTGATGATAATATCTCATAATTTATGTATACCTGTGATACAGGTGAGACGAAAAATATATGTCTAGGGAGGATAGGTGAATTTTTTCAAGATAGAAAGCATGAAAAAGGTTATTGTTGAGACATGAGGACCCTGTGGTAAGTCATGGTCTCCATAGAATATGTTGTGTTGTGGCAACACAAACCAGAGGGATGCCTCGACAGAGAAATTTTGAGGGTTGCCTCGACTGTAAGGCTCAATGAAGTCTTTAGAACTCTTCATGTACGATAAATCCATGGCAAGGAAATATGTATCACTCGAGGGACTGTATAGCAGAGAAGGGAATGCCTGAGCCTGGGCTTGGAGGGTGAGTGATCGCAAGGAAGAGGATACTTTGATCATTCTTATAAACTATTGATTGGGATCATGCACACAACGGGTATGTCAAGGAAAAACAATGAGTTAAGATAACAAGACATCCATGTGTATGTAGATCCATGAACTGCATAGATAAGTATTATGTTATATTTGGAAACTTTCCTCTTGAATTTTGCACAATGATAAAATGTTTTCGCATGAAATTGTGATTAATATGCTTGTTGTCCAAGTCTATTGAAGGCAGGTGACGAAGACCAAGAGTCTGGAAAGGACCCAACCAAGAAAGAGGATCAAAATTTCTAGAGAAACTAAATGACAAAGGCATGACAGGTGTTACTGAGAAAGAACACTGAGGACAATGTTCCTTTTTAAGGGGGAGGGGATTGTGTTTTAGGATAAATCCGTAAGTGCGGACACAAACCGATCTCCCCAGATCCACCTGGATCTGGAACAAACAGTGACAGAATACTACTCTTTCCCTAGTTCTAAAGTATTGAATGGACAAGAGAAGAAGGATGATGTACTT
>ML817980.1:83473-102984 GCA_009831015.1 Picea engelmannii
CGTACTGTCTCTAAAAGAGTGATTTTGAGAGATTGACAAGTGTAACTTTCTTCATGAAAATGATCTTAAAGAAGAGCTAGATCTTCTATCACCATGTCATTATCATGTCATCATCTTGATAACCAAAAATGAGGATAACAGATTGTAACACCATTGTTTCCTCCAGCTTGTAATTAATCATTAATTATGATTACCATGATATGGCATGTGAACGATGTAAATGTATTATTGTTTATATTTCCAATGATTGACTGTGGGGGTGAAGCCTTGAAGTACTGACCATGATATCACTAGAGGAAAAAGAGTGAGGCAATTGTGGGGAGGGTTCATTATGTCAAAATGACCCAAATTTCTCCTTGTTGAAATAATAAGCCTCATCATGATCCCAAGGAGAAACCGGTTAATGAAAAAAGGACTGGTGGTTGAAAAATCAACTACCCCCTTAAATGGAAGCATGCAGGGCCTAGCTGGGGAGACAGAAAACTGTCAGCTCAAAGTACCATAGAGGGAAGTTTTTCCTGCAGACCCAGACTGACCCAAGTTTCCTTCTGACAGAAGGAACAGGACAAGTCCAAAACCTTCTCGAGGAGGAGAAAGGTGTGAATATATATACATGCAGGATAGCAGACAAGAGAGGGATGCACTAGGTATGGAATGCATGACCAGGAGGAACACGTGAAGTTCTCCAAACTCGGAGGAATAACTACAGGATAAAATAGTTTTGGTTACAGGAGAAATGGACGAAATGGATCTCTGAGAACTTGCAGAAGACCTGACCTGAACGAAAGATCATGAGCTTGATGTTGAGGGAGCATTTGATAAACCTCGTCGAGGGCATGACAAAGAAAGGATATCTGAGTAATGGCAGAAATTTCCCTAGTGATATCATGGCTTGGCACGAGGGTCGCTAGAGCACTAAGATAGAATGCCTCTAAGTCTACGGTTGGGTGGAAAGGCGGACACCCACACTCAGTTAGTTGGCTACATTTTGTAATAGATAAGTATTCTCATACCCTACATAACTGAACTATGACAGTAAAATAAGGTTGAATATCTCGTGAATGTTTCAAGGATGTGCATGTTTGTTTGATGACTTGACTATTTTTCTCTTCATTTTTTCTGGTCATGTATTTAAGAAATTAAGGACCTATATGGTCGAATATTATTTGTATACATAAGTACTAGAGCCTCCTGTAGTGGCTTGAATTAAAGGAAAAGAACTGTGATTTTGCTAACCATAGGCCCAATTGTCATATGTGAATATTTACACTTCCATTCATTTGGATCTCCTGAGAAAGGAGTTTGTTAAGCTCAAGAGAGGTAGTTCGAAGGTGCGCAGAACCTTGGCAAGATGTGCAGGGATTAAGAACTCTTTAAGTTCTAAAGTTTCAGGAGAAGCACAAGGAGTATTCTCGCACCTCATTTGAAGTATTTGCAAGCTCGTGAGGTATAACACTTGTAGAATGCAACCGAGGGTTGTACCCTTCAGACCTTCCACCTATGTGACCAAGGGCTCATGCCCACGACCTTAACAAATTCCCAGCCAAGAATTAAGCGTGTAGCCCACGAGGATTTTCTGAGGACCCATATGACCAAGGTTTGGGAACCTTGTGCTACTCTGAATGGTGCTAAGTTCTTATTAGCTTCAGAACTCCGAAATGTCACAACTTCACAACCCCAAAACCCCTAAATGTCGGAGTTGTGAAATGTTCTAATTCATTGATATGGGGAGTCCGTTGGGGACCCTTCTTGAGCGTATGATCAACTAGTGGAGGGTTCTGTGTATGGTACTTCAGTGAAGTCCCACTTCGGGAGAATGTAGTTGTTGTAGCATCAAAAAATCCAAACATTTGAGTCACGAATTAACGAGAGCCATCAATCTGGAGGAGTTTTAGGACCACTTGTGACCGTTGGATATACTCCACAGTCAATTCGGATTTGACCTACTCCAGGAGTAAGGAGAGGATTACACCATGAAACCCTGAACGTCGAAGTTGCGAAGCAACGAAGGCCGTAGATCCTGAGGTCTACATGGATGCAAATTGACCATGAGATCAGAGGGTTTAGAAGGTTATCAATATGAGGTGACATGGTGTGATGATGTCACCCAGGATGGCGTGGACCCATGTTTGGCGTGCCACATGTCGCTTGGATTTGTGCATATTGCAAACCCTATGTGCCCATTAACATGTGTCACCCTCTGAAGGGGCCACGTATCATCATTGCCTCTTCTGCATATCACACTTGGCACTCATTGCTTGGTCCATCTGGCGGGAAGAGCATGAGGGACCCACTTGTATTTTCCCTCGTATCCAGTACGACTCCACGTGTGAGAGTGGGTCCTTTGGGAGTCTGGGACTTAGAGACTCTATATTTTTGGAGTGTGGTGTCAAGGATAAGTTGAAAGGGTTGAAGGTTGGAGCTACGTGGCATCGTTTTGGGATTTCGTAACTCCAGGAGACTTGAGAACTTAGAAATTTATGGTCCAAAAGGGTCGAAGGCCGGAGCTACGTGGCAGCATTTCGGAAGTCCAGGAATTTGAGACTCTAGAGGATTTGCATGAAGAAAGGAAAAGGGGCATTTCATGCTGAAGTGGCAAACACTGAACTCCCCTATAGCTTATGTGTCAGACGAAGATCAAAACCCGTTTTTGGATTGGACGGTGGATGGAATACCACTGTGGATGTAGGAGCTTGAGGAGGGTACGAATGAGAGGGATCCACGTGGATGCCACGTGACCCTCAACCAATAACGCCCAAAGAAATTCGGGAGGCCATATATTGCGAACCAGAGGTCGATTTAGAGCCCGGTAATAGCCATTAGAAATCTATGGGTGAGTAGAAAAGGATGAGGACCTCAGAGAGAATATTTGAGATGACGAAAGTAAGCAAAATTATGATGCCCCGTCCCTTAAAAGAGTATTTAGGGGTCGAGTGTGTTACAACACATCTGGCCAAGCTCGTCACCTTGTGGAAGCCCAATCATTTTGATTCATGCTTTTGTAGAATAAATATGGTACTTGGTGACTCAACATTTATTATCGAGCCCTAAATAAAATCACGGTTAGGAACCGGTACCCAATTCCTCGAATTCACAATCTCATTGATTATCTCAAGGGGGCCAAATACTTCAGTAAGATTGATATGAACTCTGGATACCAATATTAGAGAATAACACTGAGTTTCCTTGGTGTATTACTTGTCTTAGGAACCTAGACCTTGGTTAATTCATTCCAATGCATTTTTCCTCACTTGATTTGACTTTCTAGAAAGGATAAGAGACACCTTCCTTGATTTTAGGGAGTTTTCCTTAAGTTTAGGGAGTCAACTTTGAGTTCTTTAGTTAGAAATCCACTTAATAACTCCTTTCCAACCTCCATTTAAATTTTAAACACCTAAATGAAGGAGAGCGCACTTGCTCCTTAAATCAAGGAAATTGTCCCTTGATTTTAGGGATTTACCCCCTTTCTTTAGTAAACTTTGCATGTTTAGTTAATTAGTTAGTAAACTCACAGTTTTTATCTTATCATGCTCATTTTAGGTGTGGGTTATCTATTTTAGAGGTTTAGGCATGTGCATTAGCCATTTTTACACTGCTTTTAGTGGCAGTTGTTATTACTAGTGACAAGATCAATTCCTCTCTACATATTGAATTGATCTCGTTGTAATTTTGAAGATATTGTGAATACATTCATTCTTGTGGAGTAAATTCTTCTCTACATCTCTCTTCTTTTTTTATTTTCAAATTCATTGGATTAGTATTATTTTTATCATCGAATTCTAGATCTCTCGGGTCTCAGAATTTTACATGGTATCAGAGCCTCGGGGAATCTGAGGGAGAGGTATACTACTTTTATTTGCAGGTGAAAAATCATCAACGGAGGCAGAAAAAATCAATGAATCAACACCTTCATCCCAAGAATGTTTTCCTAACTCAATTAAAGTACTTTGAATGGAAAACCAAGATCACCCTTGCTCTCTGAAGTAAAGGTCTCTACCAGATAACAATGGGTACAAAAATTGAGCCAACGAATGTTGTGGAGAAGGAAAAGTATTTCAATCGAATGGATGACGAATTTGGACTGATATGTCTCTCCATATCAAGAGACTTGATGTTCCACGTCGACACTGCATCATCCCCCAATGGGGTCTGTTCCAAGTTGGAAGAGTTGTTCGGTAAACAGGATGAACTTTGAGCCTACAGTTTGGATAACAAGCTCGTAAGTTTGAATCCGTCAAATTTTGATTCTTTGCAAGAGTATTTTACAAAATTTAAATCTGTTTTAGTTCAACTTAAAGATTTCAAAGTAGTGAAAAAATATAAGTAGCTCATCCTTTCCATTCTCTCAAAACTAGGTCCCGATTATTCGGTTTGTGTTTCCTCGTTTCATGCTTCAAAATTAACAACTCCAAAGTGGAAAATTCCCTCTTTAGATGATTTTATTGAAGCACTAACTCAAGAGTAGGAAAAATCAGTTTTCATGGGCTCCATAAAGGGTTCTAGAGATCATGATCTTGCAGAAAATGAATCAATCAAACTAAATTTAAAATATCGTAAAAAGGGGAAAGGCAAAAACCCCGAGGCTAGAAAGGAAAAGTTCTCGAAACCGACGGATGAATATTCTTCATATCACAAAGGGAAGAAGAGAAAGGAAATATATAAATGCATATATTTTCAAAAATGTTATCATCCTGAATATTCTTGTATGAGGAAAACTATAGATGAGATGGTGAAGATGCTACAACAAAATAATCTCATGGTACTGACAAATGCAAGGAAGAAGGATGAAGAAAAATCGACCAAAGGAAGAGGAAAAGATCGTGATGGTCACACTTTGATGGTTTTCACATCCTCCCCATCCACCTATATCCTTGATTCAGGTGCTTTGAATCATATGGATGCAAAGAAAGAATCATTATCGTCCATCGAAGAGTGCACAGGACCTTATATTCTCATGGGAAACGACACATTGGTTGAGGTATGTGGTAAAGGCATAGTTTCTTTGGAAGGGGGCTGTTTTGATAATGTGTTGCATGTACCATCGCTTTCCATGAAATTGATTTCCATATATCAAATCACACATTCAGTTTCCAAAATTCTATCCGGATTCAGTGGAGATTTCAAACTTAAAAACAGGGTCTCGGGTAGCTCATGGTGTTGCAGATCATCACTGTCGGATGTATTCCTTCTCTCATTTCATTCCAAAATATGTATGTAAATAATTTTTTACTCATAATAATGAATGTATCAGTTTATTCCATCAGATATTTGGGCATATTAATTACAGGTACTTGCATCAACTCAGCAAAGAAGACATGGTAATCGGTTTGCCTCAAATCAAATTTTCCAATGGGATTTGTCAGGGATGCATTCTTGGTAAGCATCTTGAGAAAAACTTTGAAAAAGGAAAAGAATGGAGGACATGCTCACCTCTTCAGCTGATTGATAGTGATTTCATGGGACCCTTCCCCGAGCCCTCAATCAACAAATATTGAAATGTAATAACTTTTATTGACAACTAGTCTCGCTTCACATGGGTGTATGGTTTGACATTGAAATCTCAAGTTTTTCAATATTTTAAAGAATTTAAAGCACTCGTTGAGAATCAGTCTGAGGGAAGGATTAAGATCCTTCATAGTGATAATGGAGGTGAGTATGTTAACAAATATATGCAGCAAATTTGTTCTGAAGCAAGCATCAATATCCAACATACAATGCCTTACACACCGTAGCATAACGATGTTGTTGAGAGAAAGAACCGGACACTGAAAAAGATGGAAAACGACATGCTACATTCGAAATAATTGGCTCTAAATATATGGGATGAAGCCATAAATTGTGAAGAATACATTCAGAACCATGTTCCTTACAAATCACTAAAGGGAATCACTCATTTCGAAGCTTGGTGCAGTAAGAAACCAAAAGTCTCTCATTTCAGAATTTTTGGTTGTCGTGCATGGGCCCATATTCCATCTGATAAACGAAGGGAAATAGGCCCTCAGAGTGTTGAATGCATATTTGTAGGATACTCTAAAGTTTTAAAAGGTTATGGGCTACTACAAACTTCTACTGATTCACTTTTCATTGAGCGAAGTGTGAAGTTCGAAGAGGGTCCACTACATGCAGTTTCAGATCAGCGTGTCAGGGATTTTTTTGATGAAACAGATGAATATGATTTTGATTTTCATTCGAGAAATTCAGATAATGATTATGAGAAGGTATTTGGATCTGATTCATAGGTTTATGATCAGGTCATGGTTTCTTTGGAACCCCTACCAATCTGGGCCAAAAAGACTTTGCATGATGTCAGTGAACTATTCGGCAATTCGACGGATCCGAGGAGGACTAGATCACATTTTTTCGAGGCCCCCACTGCCATGGATACCACAGAGAAGTTGATTCCCATAAATTTATATATTTCACTTGCATCAGATCCATATTCATATATAGAGGCCACAGGAAACCCCTTATGGGAAGCTATTATGGATGAGGAGTACAGTGCTCTCATGGAGAACCAAACTTGGGATTTGGTTCCACTTCCGAAAGGAAGAAATCTTGTTCAATGCAGATGGATATTTCAGACAAATATGGCTGAAAATGGTGATATCAGTAAGTGTAAATCTCGGCTTGTTTCTAAAGTTTACCCTCAGGTACATGGCATTGATTATACCAAGACTTTTGCACCAGTTGCAAAAATGGACTCCATCATGCTAGTTTTGGCCATTGCAGCTTCTCAACACTGGAAATTCCATCACATGGATGTGAAGAGTATATTTATTCATGAAGATATGAAGGAGTAGATATATATGGATCAACCATAGGGGTATATCCATGACTCCTCTCCTGTATGCAAGTTAAAGAAATCATTATATGGGCTCCAAAAGGCTCCTCGAGCTTGGTATACAAAAATGGATTCTTTGTTTCTTTCTTAGGGATTTCATAGATGTAAATCAGATCTGAATGTTTATATCCTTCACCATGATGAATCCCTTTGTTGATTTTTTTATACATAGATGATTTATTAATCACAGGGAGTGCTTTATCAGAGATTGCATGGGTTAAGACTGCCTTGCATGATAGATTTTCCATGAGTGATATGGGTTTATTGCATTATTTTCTTGGTCTTGAGGTATCATAGTATACTTCAGGAATCAAGATGGAACAAACCAAGTATGCACTAGATCTACTTGACAGGTTTTAGATGACAAAGTGTAAGCCAGTCGGTTCACCTTTTCTTTCCGGTGTCAGATTGGAGGATGGAGTGACTACTCCTTTGGTATACATTACTCTCTATCGACAATTGGTGGGGAGCTTATTGTACCTCACACATACTTGTCCTGATCTCTATTATGCAATGAGTGTTGTTTCTAGGTATATGAAGGAGCCCCATGAGATTCATTGGAAAGATGCTAAGAGAATCCTTCGGTATGTAAAAGGCACTCCCAGTTTTGGTATTTATTATGAAGCTGATCTTCCTCTATCTTTGGTCCAGTACACAGATTCATATTGGGATGGCTATGGAATAGACCGCAATTCCACCTCAGGGTATGTATTCAGTTTTGGTTCTAGTCCACTTTGTTGGTCAAGCAAGAAGCAAGAAGTTATTTCTTTATCCATAGTAGAGGCAAAGTATAGGGGGGCAGTGAATCCTGCCACACAATGTATTTGGTTGTAGGGTTTACTTTCTGAGTTTGGGATTCAGTATCAGATACCAACTGTCATATTTTGTGACAACCAGGGTACCATTCAAATATCCATTGACTTGGTTCGAAGAGAAAGAACCAAGAATATAGATATAAACATGCATTACATACGGGGGATGATTCATGATCAAGTGATTTCACTGCAGTACTGCCCCACTGAGAAGCAAGTTGCAGACATATTCACCAAGTCCTTCACTGAGAAGAAATTATCTGACTTGCGGGATCTTTTGGTTGTGGTAGAGACAACTAGGTAGACTCTCATAGTTTACTTAGCATTTTTTATGTCCTCTTTTGGTGGGGTGGGTTTCCCATGAGGTTTTCCCTCTTTCCTCGTTTTATGAGGGGTTCATTATTGTATTGAGTACCTAAAATGGCCTAGTAGTCGGGTGATGCAGACCCCCTGCCCTCGGGCCTGAGATACGCACAGGATCTTCACTAGACCACAACAAGGGTTAATTAAACCCCTTTGTTCGAGACCCCAACGATTTCTGGTCTCGTGAGTTGGGAAATCTGAGTGCAATGCCACAACTCTCAGCAATCACCGAAACGCGAAATGGGAATTGGCTAAGGTGTAAGCCCCCTCTCTTCAGTCCCTAGTCTGATAGGACCACACCCATGCCTAAATGTAAGCGCCTTTCGCAACTCATGACTTCGCGAGTAAGAGTGTTGATCTCTCGTGCTCTTCCCTTGTGAATCCCCAAAACACGATAAGTCAACAGAGTGTTGACTCCTCCCAAGCAACGTGTTCACGCCAATTGTCACTCGCTTTCACCTTTTCTGCACACTACATCAGCTCCACCTGTCACACGTGACTTCGGTGTTCGGCGTTTCGTAACCTTCGCAATCACAGCCAAGGCTTATACACCTCGAAACCTCGATATGCGATATGACACGGGGGTTTGATCCAACGGTTCTCTTGCTGTTGAGATCCAATGATTGGAATGATTTCATGATATCGGCGATCGCGAATCCTTGCTCCTCTCCACACTTATACTCCCAAGCTCTAAATCCCCGATGGTTTCTAGATCTTCGCCACCTGTCCTCCACAAATGGACAGTCCCAATGATTTTTGGGACTTCACAGGTTGCGAAGTCGAAAGACTCCTCCCTTTTTCCTTTCGATACACGATTCCACGAAATACGTGGATCTCTGCCACGTGTCATTCCAACAATGGATGATCCTGATCTTTTCAGGACTTTGACGGGCCTTCTCTCCTCTTCGTATACGAGGGTTAAACCTCATGCACCTTCTCCCGGATATGACGGCTATCAGTCTGTGCGCTCAGATCTGATGGTTCAGACTTGTTTCTTCCTTGCACGCTCTCCTTCGCTATCTGGACGTGGACTTCGACGGTCCAAATCTCGTGTCTCCCGTTGATCTAATGGTAGCTGTGCTCCTTCCTCCTGAGCTTGTGATTTCTTCCTGACTTGGAATATTTTCTAAGTATTGAAGGTATCGGCCTTCGTTCTTTCTCCTTCCTATGAGCCTTGCAACCTTGGTATCGCCTGCGTTCTTGGGACATTGTCCCTCCTGAGATTCGAGACTTAGAGTAATTCCTCTCTCGACTCCCACTCCTGTGCTCGACCTCCTGAGCTTCAAACTTGAAACAAATTCTTCTTGCACTCACTCCTTGTTCTTGATGAGCCTTCAGACGATTGTCTATCAACACTTCACTTGAGTGTTTTCCTAGTGCACTCCTTACATAGGTCTTTTTCCTCCTTGAGCTTCAACTTCTCATACCTCAATGGTCTCTGCCCCTTTCTCTCCTTGAAGGGATGGAAGTGTCCTCTTCTTCAACTTCCTAATCAAGCATGCCTTGTTGAGCCTATAGGGTGTTCAGTAACCCTGTGAGTGTCTTCCCTTGACACTTCCCTTATCTCAGAACTTGAAAGAGATTTCTCTCTCGTGCACTCTATGCATTCGCTCGATGCCCTCCCGGTAGATCTTCTACAGAACCTTCAGTGATTCTGTCTTATCTCTCTCTCTCTCTCTCTGTTCCCTCCTCTGCACAGTCTCACCTCCAAGGTGTTCAACAACCTTGAAGCTTCTCCCTGAGTCTAAGATTTCCTATGGTGCGCCCTCCTAGCACGTCTTTGTCTGAATTCTGCATAACTCAGAAGTGCACTCTTGCACTGGCTTACAGAACCCTCAGTATTCTGTCATGCAACCTCTTGCATGAAGCCGCAAAGAACCTAGACTTGAAAATCAAATAACTCTGAACAGATAGGAAAATTTATCTATCTCCTACAAATGTAAACTAACATACATCTACAACATATAATGAACACGTACATAACATTCATGAAAGACACATAAACACATAGAAACAAATATGTAGGAAAAACTACTCTTTGTATTAATAAGAATGCATGTACAATGTGTTCGATCTTGGACTGCAACAAAGTCTTGGCTCTCTCCTCTCTTCCTATCCTATATGTTCTTGCTTCCCTCTAACTCATGCAGAACTAACTCTATCTAGATACAAAAATATCTTTTTACAAAAGAGGGGCTCCTCGAGCTCTTCCCTCCATCTCACCTACTCTCAGTAATTTACATTGAATGAATCTTCAATGGTTGTCTAGTCTGAATCGGATCTAGATCTCAGCATGTTGTCAACCATTTAAGGTGACACTATCTACAACCTACGTAAAAGAACGGCTTGGATCTACCAGCCTTACAATCATTTAATTCATTTAATTTCAATTTGAAGTTTGAAATCAAGAGGGTTGGTGCTTCTCTTCTCCATTGAATGTGCGCTCTGATGTGATGGATGGCTAGTGCTTTGCTGGGTTGGAGCGATGCTCCTGAATCATACTCCACTGCTGTGAAAAATTCACGAGATCCTGCTCATGAGCTTCCCAACTCTGTTATCAAAATCCACCAGGATCCCAAACAGTTCTCTGGAGTTGTCCATTCACTCCACTGCTTCGTTGTTGCTGCATCTTCCCTGTTGCTATTGCAAGCTCTCTTATGTTCAGCCCCTTGCTGACAGATGTTTTTGCTGACCTAAACATCAGCTTTCTTATCTCTTCAACTTCCTCGTCCAGCTACTCCAGTTGTTAGTTCTCTTTATGCAGTCTCCTCAGCTACACTTCTTCCCTGCAAATGGGTAGATCAATTCGATCCCTCGTGAAATTTTCTCCATCTCTTGTGGCCTTAGCTTGCCATCCTGCCACAAGGTTCAGCTCTGCAGTCTTACCACTAAGTTGTTGCTCAGCTTCTTTTTTTGACAGCTTTGCTTCTGCCAGTTCTCCTGCTGGTGCATCTCCATCTTTCTCCAGCGGCTCTCCAGACTGGAGTTTGTCGTTTCCTTCTGTTGTAGGCCTCGATGTTGCAGTCTCCATTTTTTCAGCCTCTCAGACAAAATTTCTGAGAAATTCCACCGAATGATCCTCTGTTGACATCATGACCGTCTCCTTGCATCTGTGTTTTGGTTCTGGATGGTCTAACCAATCCTCCAACATCTTCAATTCCATCTCCCATAGGGTGAGAAACTTATCTGTGTGCTCCTCTTCTGATGGGGTAGATTTTGATGTCTGCTCCATTTCTTCTTTCTCTTTGAAAAACTTTGTTGCTTGTCCTTCTGTTGTTGTGCCCGCAACATCTTCTGTGGCCTCATCTTGGATGCTTGGTAGGAATATCCGAATTCCTCCAATGATCAGAGGATTCCTCTGATCCTCCTCTGTCAGCTCCTCTCATTGATCTGAACTCACCTCTGATTTCATGAGACTGTTAAAAAGTCCCATCTGCTCTCCCTTGCCCACCTAACAAAATGGGATTTCTTCTCTGCCCTCCTGGCAGTCTATGATATCCTCCAACGATCCCATATCCATCAGCACTCCTCGCTGATCTGAACTCATCTATGAGTTCATGAGACCCTCACATAGTCTCATCTCACGTCCCTTACCCAACTGGAAATCTAGACTTTCTTCTTCACTTCCCACCTGGTACTTTATGGGATCGACTGATCTCCTCTTCTCCTCATCCTCATCATTGAGATTTCTCCCAGTTTCTGGTTCACACACATGAACCACTTCCTCCTCTAGTTCGTTGAGGTCTTCAGCATGCCTCAACCATCATCTTATCATCCTTCGTTATTCTCTGGCCAATAATTTCTGAATCGGCCATTTTACCTTTGTTTTCATGGGCCATTCATATACCCATCGTGCTCTTGCATCTTGTTGCATTTGGAATGCAAGTTGTTCCATTATTTCCCTTATCTTACTGATCTCTTTATCTATCTCAGTGCTCGTGGTATCTTCTTGAACCACGTTCATGGCCTCCAATAGCCATTTACTTCCCTCAAGAATGTGATTGGTTCTTCTGGCTTAGCCCACCTGGTTGTCTACCATTTGTTGCAGACCTTGCAACAATATTTACGCACAGAGCATCTTCATCTCCTGATACCACCTGATGGTATCAAACTGTCTCTTATTTACTCTACCTCCCTCTGCCTGAAATCTACAGACAAAAAGTGGCTCTGATACCACTTAATGCAGACCCCCTGCTCTCGGGCCTGAGATCCACGTAGGATCTTCACTAGACCACAACAAGGGTTAATTAAACCCGTTGTCTGAGACCCCAATGATTTTGGGCCTCATGAGTTAGGCAATCCGAGTGCAATGCCACAACTCTCAGCAATCACTGAAATGCGAAATGTGAATTGGCTAAGGTGTAAGCCCCCTCTCTTCAGTCCCTAGTCTGATAGGACCACACCCACGCCTAAATGTAAGAACCTTTCGCAACTCGTGACTTCACGAGTCAGAGTGTTGAGCTCTTGTGCTCTTCCCTTGTGAATCCCTGAAACGCAATAAGTCAACAGAGTGTTGACTCCTCCCAAGCGACCTATTCACGCCAACTGTCGTTTTCTTTCACCTTTTCTGCACACTACATCAACGCTACCTATTGCATGTGACTTTGGCGTTCGACATTTCGTAACCTCTGCGATCACAACCAAGGCTTATACACCTCGAAACCCCGATACGCGATATGACGCGGGGGTTTGATCTAGCGGTTCTCCTACTACTAAGATCCAACGGTTGGAGTTATTTCGTGATATCAGGGATCGTGAATCCTTGCTCCTCTCCACACTTATACTCCCAAGCTCCAAAACCTCGATGGTTTCCGGATCTTCGCCACCTATCCTCCACAAATGGATAGTCCCGATGCTTTTCGGGACTTCACAGGTTGCGAAGTCAAAAGACTCCTCCCTTTTTCCTTTCGATACTTGATTCCACGAAATACATGGATCTCCACCACATGTCCTTCCAACGATGGAAGGTCCTGATCTTTTCGGGACTTTGATGGGCCTTCTCTCCTCTTCATATATGAGGGTTAAACCTCGTGCACCTTCTCCTGGATCCGACAGCTATCAGTCTGTGCGCTTAGATCTGATGGTTCAGACTTGTTTCATCCTTGCGCACTCTCCTTCACTATCTGGACATGGAATCGGATGGTCCAAATCCCGTGTCTCCCATTGATCTAATGGTAGTTGTGCTCCTTCCTCCTGAGCTTGTGATTTCTTCCTGACTTGGAAGATTTTCTAAGTATCGAAGGTCTCGGCCTTCGTTCTTTCTCCTTCCTACTAGCCCTGCAACCTTGGTCTCACCTGCGTTCTTGGGACTTTGTCCCTCCTGAGCTTTGGGACTTAGAGTAAGTCCTCTCTCGGCTCCCACTCCTACACTTGACCTCCTGAGCTTCGAACTTGAAACAAATTCTTCCTGCACTCACTCCTTGTTCTTGAAAAGCCTTCAGACAGTTGTCTATCAACACTTCACTCGAGTGTTGGCCTAGTGCACTCATTACAAAGGTATTTTTCCTCCTTGAACTTCAATTTCTTGGACCTCAATGGTCTCTTCCCCTTTCTCTCCTTGAAGGGATGGAAGTGCCCTCTTTTGCAACTTATTTCTCAAGCATGCCTTGCTGAGCCTATAGGGTGTTTAGTAACCCTGTGAGTGTCTTCCCTTGACACTTCCCTTATCTCATAACTTGAAAGAGAGTTCTCTCCTGTGCACTCTATGCACTCGCTCGATGCCCTCCTGGCAGAGCTTCTACAAAACCTTCAGTGATTCTGTCTTATCTCTCTCTCTCTCTTTGTGCCCTCCTTTGCATAGTCTCACCTCCAAGGTGTTCAACAACCTTGAAGCTTCTCCCTGAGACTGAGACTTCCTCTGGTGCGCCCTCTTGGCACGTCTCTGTCCGAATTTCGCAGAACTCAGAAGTGAACTCTTGCACTGGCTTACAGAACCTTCAGTATTCTATCATGCAACCTCTTGCATGAAGCCGCAAAGAACCCAGACTTGAAAATCAAAGAACTCTAAACATATAGGAAAATTTATATATCTCCTGCAAATGTAAACTAACATACATCTAGAGCATATAATGAACATGTACATAGAATTCATGAAAGACACATAAACACATAGAAACAAATATGTAGGAAAAGCTACTCTTTGTATTAATAAGAATGCTTGTACAATGTGTTCGAGCTCGGACTGCAACAGAGTCTCGGCTCTCTCCTCTCTTCCTATCCTATATGTTCTTGCTTCCCTCTAACTCATGCAAAACTAACTCTATCTAGATACAAAAGAGGGGCTCCTCGAGCTCTTCCCTCCATCTCAGCTACTCTCATCAATTTACATTGAATGGAATTCAATTACATTGAATGAATCTTCAATGGCTATCTAGTCTGAATCGGATCTAGATCTCAGCCTGCTTTCAACCATTTAAGGTGACACTATCTACAGCCTGTGTAAAAGCATGGCTTGGCTCTACTAGCCTTACAATAATTTAATTCATTTAATTTCAATTTGAAGTTTGAAATCGAGAGGGTTGGTGCCTCTCTTCTCCATTGAATGTGCGCTCTGATGTGTTGGTTGGTTGGTGCTTTGTTGGGTTGGAGCGATGCTCCTACATCACCAGGACTCACATTTTCTTATTATGTCACTACAGTTAGGATTAAGGGGGGGTGTTAGAGAATAATCCTAACTTCCCTTGGTGTATTACTTGTCTTAGGCACCTAGACCTTGGTTAATGCATTCCAATGCATTTTTCCTCACTTGATTTGACTTTCGAGAGAGGTAGGAGACACCTTCCTTGATTTTAGGGAGTTGTCCTTAAGTTTAGGGAGATAAATTTGATTTATTTAGTGAAAACTCCATTTAATAACTCATTTCCAACCTCCATGAAAATTTTAAACACCTAAAGGAAGGAGAGCACACTTCCTCCTTAAATCAAGGAAATCTTCCCTTGATTTTAGTGATTTACGTCCTTTATTTAGTAAACTTTGCATGTTTAGATAATCAGTTAGTAAACTCACACTTTTCATCCTAGCATACTCATGTTAGGTGTGGGTTATCTATGTTATAGTTTTAGGCATGTGATTTAGCCATTATTACAATGCTTTTAGTGGTAGTTTCTATTATTAGTGACAAGATCAATTCCTCTCTACATATTGAATTGATCTCATTGTAATTTTGAAGATATTGTGAATACATTCATTCTTGTGGGGTAAATTATTCTCTACCTCTCTATTCTTTGTTTATTTGAAAATTCATTATATTAGTGTTATTTTTCTCATCAAATTCTAGATCTCTCGGGACTCGGAATTTTACATGATATCAGAGCCTCGGGGAATCTAAGGGAGAGGTATATTAGTTTTATTTGGTGGTGAAATATCATCAAAGGAGGAAGAAAAAATAAGTGGATCAAAACCTTCAGCCCAAGCATGTTTTCCTAGCTCCATTCAACTACTTTGAATGGAAATTCGAGATCACCCTTGCTCTTTGAAGCAAAGGTCTCTATCGGATAACAATGGGTATGGAAGTTGAGCCAACGAATGTTGTGGAGAAGGAAAATTATTTCAATCGAATGGATGAAGCCTTTGGGCTGATATGTCTCTCCATATCAAGATACTTGATGTTCCATGTCAACACCGCATCATCCCCCAATGGGGTTTGGACCAAGTTGGAATATTTGTTCGGTAAACAAGATGAAATTCGGGCCTACAGTTTGGATAACGAGCTCATAGGTTTGAATCCGTCAAATTTTGATTCTTTGCAAGAGTATTTTACAAAATTTAAATCTCTTTTAGTTCATCTTAAATATTGCAAAGTAGTGAAAAAATATGAGCAACTCATCCTTTCAATTCTCTCGAAACTAGGTCTCGATTATTCAGTTTTTGTTTCCTCGTTTCATGTTTCAAAATTAACAACTCTGAAGTGGAAATGCCCTCTTTAGATGATTTTATTGAAGCACTAAAACAAGATAAGGAAAAATTAGTTTCCATGGGCTTCATTAATGGTTATATATATCATTCTCTTGCAACAAACGAAGCAAGCAAACCGAATTTCAAAGATCGGAAAAAGGGGAAAGGAAAAAGCCTCGAGGCTAGAAAGGAAAAGTTCTTGAAACCGATGGATGAATCTTCTTCAGATCACAAAGGGAATGAGAAAAAGAAAAGATCTAAATGAAGCTATTTTCAAAAATTTTATCATCCTTGATATTCTTGTATGAGGAAAACTGTATATGAGATGGTGAAGATGCTACAACAAAACAATCTCATGGTCCCGACAAATGCAAGAAGGATGAAGAAAAACCGACTGAAGGAAGAGGAAAATATCTCGATGGTCATGCTTTGATGGTTGTCACATCCTCCCCATCCACTTGGATCATTGATTTAGGTGCTTTGAATCATATGGCTTCAAAGAAAGAATCATTCTCGTCCATTGAAGAGTGCACGGGACCTTCTATTCTCATGGGAGACGACACATCAATTGAGGTATGTGGTAAAGGCATAGTTTCTTTGGAAGGGGGATATTTTGATAATGTGTTTCAAGTCCCCTCACTTTCCATGAACTTGATTTCCATATATCAAATCACATTTTCAGGTTCTGGAAGAAAGTCTGAATTCTATCTGAATTCAGTGGAGATTTTGGACTTAAAAGCAGGGTCTCGGGTAGCTCACGGTGTTGCAGATCATTACTCTCGGTTGTATTTCTTCTCTCATTTCATTCCCAAATATGTATGTACATCATTTTTTACTCATACTAATGAAGATATCAGGTTATGGCATGAGATATTTTGGAATCTTAATTACATGTACTTGCATCAACTCAGCAAAGAAGACATGGTAATCGGTTTGCCTCAAATCAAATTTTCCAATGGGATCTGTCAGGGTTGCATTCTCAGTAAGCATCCTGAGAAAAAATTTGACAAAGGACAAGAATGGAGGACATCCTCACCTCTTCAGCTGATTCATAGTGATTTCATGGGACCCTTCCCTGAGCCCTCAATCATAAAATTTCGGTATGTATTCACTTTTATCGACGACTACTCTTGCTTCACATGGGTGTATTTTTTGACATTGAAATCTCAAGTTTTTCAATATTTTAAAGAATTTAAAGCACTCGTTGAGAATCAGTCTGAGGGAAGGATTAAGATCCTTCGTAGTGATAATGGAGGTTATTATGTTAACAAATATATGCAGCAACTTTTTTCCGAAGTGGGCATCAAGATCCAACATAAAGTGCCTTACACACCGCAGCAGAACGGTGTTGCCGAGAGAAAGAATTGGACACTGAAAGAGATGGAAAATTGCATGCTACAGTCGAAATAATTGGCTCCGGAGCTATGGGATGAAGCCATAAATTTTGAATCATACATTCAGAACCATGTTCCTTACAAATCATTGAAGGGAATCACTCCTTTCGAAGCTTGGTGCGGTAAGAAACCAAAAGTCTCTCATTTCAAAATTTTTGGTTGTCGTGCATGGGCCCATATTCCATCTGATAAACGAAGGGCACCAGAGCCTCAGAGTGTTGAATGCATATTTTTTGGATACCCTAAAGGTGTCAAAGGTTATAGGCTTCTATAAACTTCTATTGATTCACTTTTCATTGAGTGAAGTGTGAAGTTCGAAGAGGGTCCACTATATACAGTTTCAGATCAGCATGACAAGGATTTTTTGAATGAAACAGTTGAAGACAGTTTTGATGCTCATTCGAGAACTTCAGATAATGATGATGATCAGTTATTTGTATCATATTTGGAGTTTTATGAGCAGGTCATGGATGCTCCGGATCCCCTACCAGTCTGGGCCAAAAATACTTTGCACGATGTCAGTGAACTAGTCAGCGATCCGGTGAATCCGAGGAGGACTAGATCATAGTTTTATGAGGCCCCCACTACCTTGGTTGCCACATAGAATTTGTTTCCCATACATTTTTATATGTCACTTGCAACAGATCCACATTCATATATAGAGGCCATGGGAAACCCCTTCTGGGAAGATGTTATGGATGAGGAGTACAGTGCTCTCATGGAGAACCAAATTTGGGATTTGGTTCCACTTCTAAAAGGAAGAAAGCTTGTTCGATGCAGATGGATATATTGGAAAAAGATGACTGAAAATGGTGAGATAAGTAAGTATAAATCCTGGCTTGTTGCTAAAGGTTACTCTCAGGTACATGGCATTGATTATAATGAGACTTTTGCACCAGCTGCAAAAATGGACTCCATCATGCTAGTTTTGGCCATTACGGCTTCTCGACACTAGGAAGTCCATCACATGGATGTGAAAAGTGATTTTATTCACGGAGATATGAAGGAGGAGATATATATGGAGCAGCCACAGGGGTATGTTCATGACTCCTCTCTTGTATGCAGGTTAAAGAAATCATTATATGGGCTCAAACAGGCTCCTCGAGCTTGGTATGCAAATATGTATTATTTTATGATTTCTTAGGAATTTCATAGATGTAAATCAGATTCAAATGTTTATATGCTTCGCCATGATGACTCCCTTTTTCTGATTTTTATATACGTAGATGACTTACGGATCACAGGGAGTGCTTTATCAGATATTGCATGGGTTAAGACTGCCTTGCATGAGATATTTTCCATGAGTGATATGGGCTTGTTGCATTATTTACTTGGTCTTGAGGTATCACAATCTACTTCAGGAATCAAGATGGCACAAACCAAGTATGCATTGGATCTACTTGACAGGTTTCAGATGACAAAGTGTAAGCCCACTGATTCAAATTTTCTTTTCGGGGTCATATTGGAGGATGGAGTGACTACTCCTTTGGTAGATTGTATTGTCTATCGGTAGTTGGTAGGGAGCTTATTGTACCTCACACATACCCGTCATGATCTCTCTTATGCAGTGAGTGTTGTTTCCAGGTATATGGAGGAGCCCCATGAGCTTCATTGGAAAGTTTCTAAGATAATCCTTCGGTATGTAAAAGGAACTCCCAATTTTGGTATTTATTATGCCACTGATTTTCCTCTATCTTTGGTTGGGTACACAGATTCAGATTGGGCTGGAGATGGCACGGACCACAAGTCCACCTCAGTGTATGTATTCATCTTTGGTTCCTGTCCATTTTGTTGGTCAAGAAAGAAGCGGGAAGTTATTTCTTTATCCACAACAGAGGCAAAGTATAGGGGGGCAGTGAATGTCGCCACACAGTGTATTTGGTTGTAGGGTTTACTTTATGAGTTCAGGATTCAATATCAGATAATGACTGTCATATTTTGTGACAACCATGGAATCATTCAGATATCCATTGATCTAGTTCATAGATAGAGAACCAAGCATATTGAGATACACATGCATTACATCTAGGGATTGATTCATGATCGAGTGATTTCACTATAGTACTGCCCCACTTAGCAGTAGGTTGTAGACATCTTCACCAAATCCTTCACTGAGAAGAAATTCTCTGACTTGCGGGATATTTTGGTTGTGGTAGAGACGGATGGGTAGACTCTCACAGTTTACTTAGAATTTTTGTATGTCCTCTT
>ML817981.1:0-40128 GCA_009831015.1 Picea engelmannii
TCCATTACCCAAACCTTTGTGTTGCAAGTCTTTCTTCAAGGGTTGACATTAATGACAACCAACCTTAATTTGTCATCAAGAGGATTAGGATTTCAAGTAACTCATAAATGAATGAAAATTGAAACAATATCAAATAATTAGAGAGAAAACCATAGTAATGTAGTTCTCCTTCTATTTATCTCTCCCTTGTCTCTTCTTCTCATTGAGCTTTTATTCTTTCCCAATAAGTTGATGTAGTTCAACTACTTTCTTTAGTTAAGTTGATTTAACTTAACTAATTAGTTTAGGAGAAATAAATAATAATAATATAGTCAAGGGTCTTAATTAATAATAACTAGGTAGGTGGGACCCCTTGTGACTCCCGTGAATATATTCTTTTAAAATCATGAAATATAACACACAAAAGATAATCATTTTGACCATATGCCACCCTTGTAACTCCCTTGAATAACTTTTAGACTGGATATTTAAATATCAACAATAATTTATATCATATTCAAAAAGAATATATATCCACATTATCCACAAAATATCAAAAATAGGGCTTGCAATCCAAAAATGTTGAAAACCATTAAACATTGTCCTCATCAACTAAATCATATAAAACATAATTTAAAAACCATATTTTCCACTTTGTGAGGCAATTTTCCTTTTTTCCCTAATGTTTCCCTTAGACTTTTCTGAAGTAGCATGTGGTTGATTGGACCCTTGGGGTTGTATCTCGTTGATCACATGGGAGCATTCATCCTTTAAATGAAGGAGGGAAGACACAAATTTTGAGGAATCGGTGGAGGGACAAGAAGGGGAGGCAGTTGATTTTCCTTTGTCTTGCATAGGCTGGGGAATATCAGTTTTCAATCTCTTACTGGCGTGTGAAAACTGAACTAGAGAAACAACATGGGCAATTTGGACTATGGGATTAACAGGTGGTGGTAAAGATAATGACATAGTGGGCCAACCATGATGGTGAGAGACAAGTTGGTTGACAATATCTTACCAACAGTCATTTGTGGGGACTTCAGGCTGCAAAGACACATGTGGAGGAACGAGAATGCTAGGAATATTTTGAGGAGGCTGGAAAGGGAGTTTTTCTGGTCGAGGGTGCATTATCCCATGGCCAACCCATTTAAAGAACCCAGCTTGGAACGTCTAGTTCAATTATTGTGGGTCACCGTCAAAATGGATAGAAAATATAGGCCTCCTATGGCCTCTATTCCAATTTCCCTTGCCTATGTTATTTCGACCATTGTTGTCTCTACTGAAAAAGTGCATCCTATAACAACAGTTTCTCAGTAATGAAGCTCTTAATAAACCATACATGACACCCTGCTTACATGAATCAAAATTTGGCTCCAAAATTGACACGAGATACATGCAAATACATCCATAACACATCATTCATTAATTTCCATGTGAACAGAGAATGATAGTGTTCATAGGAAATATGGAGGGAGTGTAATTAGCGAAAAATGGTAGAATGATAGGGAAACTTTACGGATACTATTCAAGTGAAAATAAATCAAACATGCTACCTCTGATGCAATCAAAATTTATCTTTGTCCAGAATTTCAAAGTTTAAACAGTGTTCTGTTTCCAAAACAATAATTCAAAATGATTCATTCTTTAACAAAATTGATCGTTGGCCTCTGAATTATTTTACACAGTAAACTATTTGATATGCCCAGAATTATTTAACCACAGTAACCATTGTAACCATATTATCATTATATAACAGAAATGATGAACAACATCATAATCGCTACAGGAATACAACAATAATATTTGAGCCACGATTCATAACATCAACCCTAGTAATAATCCTTTAAATCCAACAAGGTCATGCACAGTTCTCCCAAACAAACTCATATCCATCATTAATCTAACCATTGTTCAATGCAACTTCTTCTAATTTCATTTTGGTCAGTATTACTCGATTCGAGCCTCTAACATTTCAAACACATGTGATTTTTTTTAACAATAAATATAACGATTTAACCAAAAAGTAACATTTGTTATCAGGAACACAAGCTTCAACAACTGTAATTTTCAATGAATAGGTGAGGACAGACTCCTTTCCACAATTTCCAAGAAAGGGAATAACTAAACTCATGCCCAAGTAACCAAGCAAGAACGGTTCTCTTGTCAACTCGAACTGGAGTAAGCAACGCTTTCACTGTAATGTGTAGGGTTTGAGATATGTCAATGACAGTAAGGGTATAGTTGGCAGGGAAATTTAAACAAAGGGTTTGGCAGTTGCATAGCACAGACAACTCATTCCATAGGTGCCTTATTATAATCGATCACGGATAATATAACAATAATTCGCAACAATGTTATCGACTGCATGAGCTTCATATAACAAACTGTAACTTCCAAAGAATAAGTGAAACCAACACTTCCTTCAACACAACATAATGGGTGACCAAATAAAAACACGTGCCCAAAGAACGAATAGTGCTCCCATCAAAATCTGGGTAAGCAATGTCAATATATATGTATAATGTTCACCACACAACAATGACAATGATGTTATAAGAGAGCAAGCTAACAACTGAGGGTTTTATCGGGACAAGGAACGGAAGGTTTTAGCCATATTTCCCTTAAACATCCACAGGGTCAAAATATGGCGCGGGTATACTAACCACAGAGGCCAACACTGTCAATCTATAGGTGGGGTATTCACAAAACCCGGAGGTAAGGCTGACTGAGATAACCCATTTCAACAGGGATGTCAAACACACAATACATAACCATAGACAAGGCAGGATCAACCACAACTTTTACTCAACAATTCCCTACGAACAATTACACACAGCAAGGACACGGTGACCATATTTTAATGCCAACAGTCTCATAACAACAACCACAGGAAACCAAGGATGCAACCATAAATACACAGTTCCAAAAACATCATAACAGCTTGAGAAATACACAGACCATGAGAAACCAAATCCAACATTTGATTTAAGAGCAGATAAAATCTCATGGATGGAAAAGAAAGAAAACCCCATGCCAGTAAAATATTGCATGAGGAGAAAAACCAAGGTTGTATACTTCCTCCATGACTGGACAAGGCGAATCAGTAGCAACTAAGAGAGAAAAAATGAAATAATGACTAGGGTGGCAGGCTCAAGGGGAGTTTGAGTGACGTGCATTTACTGCACGTCGCTTCTTCCCGCATATCCTCATTCATACCTTATTACAATCCAATCCCACTAGCTAGCTCACCATCCACTAACATTCAAAAACATTAATACGACCAAATATCCAAACTTGCCAAATCACAATTTGCAAAGTGAGCGATAGTCAAAAGTGCACCACCCCTTTCCACTATCAATTTGTTTCATATGACAACTTTCTAGGAACACAACCAAATTTCAACTCAACCAATGCGCATACAATAGTAGCAAGGGTCGACATCACCCAATATTTGCTATGGACAATATGCAATATCAACATTAAAACTGGACTGTAATTATTTCATCCAAAAGGTAGCATAATCATATTTTATGAGAGATAATCAAGACCTTATTGTTCCTTGTTTTAATCACCCAACCACCACATATTACCATAAATATTTTAACCATGATTTGAAGTAAATGAGATGTAGAAATTTGTGTTGCAGCCAATACATAGGCAAACAAAATATAAGTGTCGCTTCTCCATCATAGTGTCATAATTTAAACAAGGGGGTCCCACCTACTAGTATATTATTAATATAGTTAAATAATAAATCTTGGAAATCATTTGCGAGCATAGTATCCATCGTTTTACTTTCATGCATCAACAACCCCCTCCTAGGGCTACATCCACAAAGATCTGGACTATTTTCTCTTTTATTTATTTTGCTGCAAAATCTTATGTTGCACACATTAAATCTTTAGTAATACACTCAAAATGAGGGTAAGAACCCTATGTGAGGTTGACTAGATCGCACCAAGCTCCTCATCCTGTGACCTAAACCTCAAAGGCTAACTTATTGGACTCTACCACAAAACTTATTACAATAAGTAGCTTTCCAACCAACTAACTCTCAATACTTAACTGGCATCCCCCTAACCTAGACCTCCTAGGTCCTTATATATACTATTTTACAGGATTATAGCCATTACAATATTTATCAAAAACCCTAACCCTATCACGGTTAGGCATGTCTTCCTGCGCTCCACGTTGATTTTCCTCTTGCATGTTGTTTTTCCTTCTTTTTCTGCATGTCGCTTTCTTGCCACATGTTTCCCGCACTCCAAAATTAGGTCTTTCTCTCTAAAAATAGGTCTTTCCCAAAACAGATCTCTCTCCCAAATATAGGCATGTGCCCAAAATAGGACTACACCCAACATACCCCCAACACTGACATGTGGCTCGTCCCGAGCCACTCAGGTGGTGCGTGCTTCATGTACAACATTTTCCAAGATGTGAAACTTTTCTGCTAGTTCCTTTTCTTTCTCCTTCACCTGCACAAAATTGTGTGTTAGTGCCTCGACTAACTGCGTTGTTATATGTTCCTATAGTAATGTTTCACTCTCTGAATGTGCATGTGCCATTCTTGTCTTCTCTTCCTCCAATTGTGAAATTATATGTGTCGCTTGTTCCTGGAGGGGCTTCAATTGGGCTTGTCTTTCTTGTTTATTCGTCTACATTGTCTTTAAATGCTTCTGCAAAGTATTCATTTCCTAGGTTCCCTTCAAGTGCTTAGTAATGCTCATGGTTTTCTGGCATTGCTTCAACTCTTGTATGGAAATGTTTATTTTCTCCGCTTGTTGGTCCCACTGTTGGACCTTTTCATCCTCTTCCAAAATGGTCCAAATATGTGCATTTTTGTCGAATTGTTTTGCAACTTCCCTTATTTCCTTTGCTATCTCTGCTATATAGAGTGTGAATTTTTTTTCTCTTTGTTGTCTAACCTCAGGAGGAGTCGTAGGATTAATATTTTCTTTTCTCTCCTCGATTTCCTTCGTATAACCCTCAATTGTCTCTGAAATGAATTTTATATTTTCTTCTGCACTCCTCTCTGGTGCTTGCACACTATCTAGACTGTGATTGTATATCATTGTTAGTCAGTGCTCTAGCTTGTAAGCACATTATTTATCCTCCTCTTTCTCCAAGGTCAATTGGTTGTAGGTGATTTGTAACATTTCTTCAACTCCCCTACCCACCTCCAATCTAGTGGCATCCGAACAAGCTCTGGATTGTACTTATTGCATTATACTAGCCTGGAGTCTGTATAGTGCCTTGGTGGGTATCTGTGCCATGACTACCTCAAAATGGTCAATTTCCCCCAATGGTTTATGCACAGTCTCTTGATCCATTTTGACCTTATGTCATGTGACTATGAATGTATCCCTACCTTGCACTACCAATTGAACTGTCTCATCTCCTTCTTTTTGTGCAGGGGGTCGTTGTGTCTTCTCATGTTGCTACACTGTGGCTTGTGGTACTGCATGAATCTGTAATTGTTGTATAATTTCATGGACTTCTATGATTTTTTCCATGATTTTTTCTCTTTGTGCCTCTGGAACATGGACCACCTCTTCCCCCCTATCCTGGACCTTGTCTGCGATGACCTCAGCATCATCCTCTGTCAAGGTGATGATTGGGTCTTCCTTCGTATACTTCATCTTTTTTTGCATCTCCTCTACCTGTTTTGTCTTCATTTTTGTCTGTGATGGTTGCACCCCACTCATTTTGACATGTACCCTTTCCTCGTCAGCCTTAGATGTGTCCCCCTTTTTGGCATCTTGTTGATTGTCTATCCTGGTCACTGTTGTTGTCCTCCTTGGTATTTTTGGCACTACGTTACTTCCCGACACCTGAGTGTGTGTTGCAGCCTTCCTAGTGTTATCAGTTGGGTTCTTTGTTTTTGTTGAGGGACCTGCTTCATCCTTCCCCTTGGGCTTGGTGGATTGCATTGCGCCTGGATTTGTTGTTGGTTTTTCTACTGGAATCTTCCACTATGTTGACTAGTCTTTGATTATCCAGTCAATATCTTCTCTTGTGACGTAGTATTTCATATCCATACATGCCTTATTTGGATCCCTCATGGCCAGGATCCACATGTGGTGCCTAGATTCCTTAAACATGGATATCCCTTCAGTTTCCTGGACCACCTCCACAGGAATGTGCCACACATTGGTTGTGCATTGTTGTATCTCTTCTAGCAGCATCGCAAATACTATGTTATTTTCCTGTTGATTTTTATTGTCCTTGGCTTGCTAGAGGGATTCATATCTAGTTGCATAGCAGTTTCCTTTCCCATCCAGAAAGGCTGAAAACTTTGGCTCCTGCCATCTTGCCAAATCTATGAGAATGATGAGCCACGAATAATGGAACTTGGTTTCATTATCCTGCACATATCTGCAGTCAATCAAAAATTGGTTCAAGAGGTATGGTGCCCAACTGAACATTACTCCCTTCGCTCATTGCACGGCTACTACGATGACTCATGCTGGAGCCTCTTCTTTCCTACACTTCCTCAGCATATTGCAAGCCATGAGCTTGTTAGCGAACCTTGTCGCATTGTTATTGATATCTCTAAGCACAATGCCCATGTTTCTCCTTCTAGTTCCAAATTGTGCTTTTACCATCTCAGTGATCTCCTTCTCGTGTTCTTTGTTGTCCAAGTACTCCTCTAGCCATGCGGCTACTATGGGTAATCCCATAATTTTGGAGATCAATGCCACATCAACGTGTACCAGCCTATCTATCCAAAGGATGTCGCCATGTACCTAGGATAGCAATTGTTTGATGCAAATCCCAACATTTTTACCACGCCCAAAGTACAATATGTCCAGGAGGTTCATTATCCCCGAGTTGTAAAGCCTTGTTATCCATTGTGAAGGCTCCAATATTGGTTTTCCTAAGGGTCAATTTTCCCCCTGTTTTTTCTAGGTAGGCTTCCTCAGCCAAATCTAGGAATTTGGTTGCATCGTGTTCAGAGTACCTAAGTTTAGGTACTTTTTCAATCATGTCATCCACAAAGGCCACTGTGTCTAGGAGGTGGGGAAGTGTAATGTCTATGGTGTCCTGCACCTTTGTTTTCTTCCTGAAATCAGATGGGCCTGCCTCTGTTGTTTATGCGTCATATTATTCCCCTTCGAAGTTTGTCTAGTTGGTGATGTTCTCAACTAACACCTCCTCTTCATCGCAGCCCTATTGCTAACTGTCATTTCATGATTTTTAGCTGATGTTTCTCTATTAGGGTTTGGAATATCATCTTGAGTCCCTGAACTCTTTCCTACTTACCCTTGTGTCATTGTCGTTGTTTCCTCCTCAACCCATGTCAGGTTGATTGACTCTATCTCAAAAGTGGTGACATCTTCGAGCTTGACAATGTTTTCCAGCTCCCTCATCCTTTCCTTCCTCCTTTGGCCTTGTCGAGTAACCCATACGTACTGTCCTAGAGTGCCAAAATTTGGTGGTGTCAAGTTTTATTCGATTCAAACCCTCGCTCTCTTATTCGCACAATTATATCTAGGGCATGCATTTGTATCTTCCTATGTGCTCAAAAATCACTAAGTGTATAACTAATGTGTTCTTTCTACACTTTATAGACCCTATCGTAATTATTTTTCACTTTTTTTGTGCATTTGCGTCGAGTCCAATTTTTCCTGTGCGTTGTCTTTCTATGTTGTCACAATAATTGTTGCGCACGAATTTTTTCCCACTTTCCTGTTGTTCAGTCAACTTCTGCCTCTTTTTGTTTTTTTCTTCTTATTTTATTTTTGTGTTTCTTTTTCTTCTTTTTCCATTTTTTTTGTCTTTTTATCAGTTTACTTTCCTAATATCTACTATAGTACACTATATACATGGATTTCTTACTGCGTTGTAACTTTTAAGAGTTAGTAGGTCGATTGTCCCTATACAGTTTCAGTTGACTATTTTTTACGATTCCTTTCAGTTTTGTTCCTCCCAAGTCCTTTAGTTGCACAGATCCCCCATTTGTGACAGCCTTTACTTCATATGGCCCTAGCCAATGCATTCTAAACTTACCAGGGTGCTGAAAAAATTTGTTGTCATAGAGAAAAACTAGGTCTCCCTCCTTAAATATTTTATTTTTAATATGTTTTTCATGTCAGGCTTTGTCCCTTGATTTTTGTACTTCCTGGTGAAATCGTACCAGAATCATGTCCTCTTCCATCTCCATTATTTGACTTAACATCTTTTGTACTGCGCATCTTTCTGTCATGTTGGTAATTGTTGCTATGCGCAAACTGGGTACCATAAATTATAACGGCACCACTGCTTCTTTTCCATACACCAGTCTGAATGGTGTATGTCATGTGAACTTATTGCATGTGGTCCTATATTCCCATAGTATTTTTGGTATTTTCAAGTCCCAATCATCCCTGTTAACATTGCAGATCTTAGTCAAAGCATTTTCCAAAATCTTATTGAAAGCTTCTACTGTCTCAGTTGCATGAGGATGATATGGTGTACTCTTCTGGTGATATACTTAAAACTCCTCAATCATAGCCATGATTGTATTATTAATAAAATGAGTGCCTTGGTCACTCATCAAAATCCTGGGACATCCAAATCTGTTGATCACTTACTCAAATAAGAAGTGTGTTGATGTCTTTGTGCTACAATCTTTGACTAGTGTTGCTTTTGACCATCTCGTTAAGTATTAGTTCGCAATAATGAAATATCTTGCTCCTGACCTTTTTGTTGGTGGATTAATAGGTCCAACAAAACATATTTCCCATTTTTCAAATACCTATAGAGTTATTTGTGGTATTAGGGGCATCTCATCCCTTCTATTGGGTTTTTATAACCCTCTGACAAACATCACATTTCTGAAAATATTCCTTGGCATCTTTATGAATTGTTGGCCACCATAATCTTGCATGCAATACCTTTTTCACAATAGATTTACCTACATAGTGTCCTCCAGCTATACCTTCATGAGCTTCTGCTAAAACCCCAGTTCTTTCATGTTCCAATACACACCTTCTTAAAATGTTATATGTTTTGTTGGCACAAGGGCAGACCCAGGGTTCAAATCTAACAACGCACCAACAAGCCCTAACTACTATCCCTTTCGAAAACACCTACGAAGTAGATGAAGTCTCACCCGAAGAAGAAATAGGGGGTTGCAGGACACAGGTGTCTACAACTAGAGGAAATGCAAGGTGTATCCAGAACAACACAATATAACCCAGGGATCCCTTAACAGTCTTTCACTTAGCTTCATGAAGTTAACTTATACCTTCTATATTTAATAGCAAAAACAACCATTCAATAACAGTATAACAAATAGCCAATAACACAGCATCAACCACAAAGAACAACAAGATTTACATGGTTCACCCTCTCCCTAGGGCTACATCCACAGAACTTTCTTTCTTGATATATTAGGTGAAAACATACAGTTCTATATGTGCACTTAGTTGCAAATCTCTCTCTCTTTCTCTCTTTCTCTTCCCTCCCTGCGCACCTAGCTGAAGATCCAGAATACAGATTTCTCTTACAACAAAAAACTTCTCTCTCAATATCACTCTTAACAACAATAATAGCAATACGACCAACCCTCTCAACTCTTCTAGACCTTTTATTTATACATTACATGACTTTTGGACAACCTTAGACCAAAGTCTAGGTTTCAAAACCCTATATACAAAACCCTAGGTCCACATGACCTGTGTTTTCAGGGCTTCTCCATCCTGTACTTCCTTATTTTCTACGAGGTGCTCCAAAGAATCCATTGGTGTGTTATTCTTCTTTTTGTGTTTTCCACGATCCATATTCTTTGATTCTTTATCTTCCTTGATCTTCTCTTTCAATAGCTTTCTTTTCCTTAATTCGTTCCTTCTTTTCTACTTCTTTAACCACTTCGACCCTTCCTTAGTTTATGTGCCTTCCATGCAGTTCATACTTCATCTTTATTCTTCCCTAATCTTTGTTTCATTCCTTAATACATAACCAAGGGCCAACATGTCCCCAACACTCACATGTGACTCGTCCTGAGTCACTGCAATATTGAGCCTTCTACTTTATTTCGACTGCAGACTACGTAGGGCAGCTTGTGCTTTCTACTTTGTCCCTCCCTATCATGTGCAAACTTTATTTTCTGTTTCTAGTACCCACTTTCAACTACACTTGCTACCTAGACCCTTATTCCTTTAATTTCACTGAGATTTGTGAGGCAGTTGGTTGTCACAATACAACTTCAACCATCTTTCATTCACTAAACCATCCTTCCAGTCTCCATTAAGAGTCTTCAACTGCGTAGCTCCACATTCTGTAACATAGGAAAATTTGAATGGCCCAAGCCAATGTGTCCTGAACTTCCCTGGATGCTTCATGAACTTGTTTTTGTATAACAGTACCAAATCTCCTTGCTTAAATGATTTCCTCTTGATATGTCTATCAAGGTAATCTTTTTCTCATTCTTTTTGTACCTGCTGATGAAATCCTGCAATAAACTTGTCTTCCTCTAATTCTATCAACTGTGCGAGCCTGTCTTGAATAGCGCATGTGTCATCCATACCTGTAAATGATGCAATTGTTAAGCTGGGAACCAAACATTCCATAGGGACCACAGCTTCCAGGCCATAAACTAACTTAAAGGGAGTCTGCATTGTTAACTTTTTGCAAGTAGTTCGATAAATCCATAATACTGTTGGAATTCCTAAATCCCAATCATCTATGTTAACACTGCAAATCTTGGTTAGTTTTGTCTCCAAGATCTTATTGAAATCTTCAACTGTACCATTCGCTTATGGGTGGTATGTTGTGCTCTTCTTATGGTGAACTTCGAACTCCTGAGTCAAGGATTCAATGGTTTTGGTAATTAAGTGTGTACCTTGATCACTCATAAGGATCTTTGGGCATCCAAATCTGGTAATGATATCATCAAAGATAAATCATGCAGTTTTGGTTTCACTACAGTCTTTAACTGCTCTCGCTTCTGCCCATCTGGTCAAATAATCTATAGCATTGATGATGTATCAAGCTCTTGTGTGCCTTCCTGGTGGGTTGATAGGTCCCACAAAGTAAATAGCCCATTTCTCAAAGGCCTGTAAATTTAGATGAGGTGATAAAGGCATTTAATCCCTTCTAGAAGGATTCCCTATCCTTTGGCATACATCCCAGGCTCTGTAGTATTCCTCAGCATCCTTATGTAAAGTGGGCCACCAGAGGCCAGCTCTGAGGACCTTTTGCATTGTTTCTTTCCCTACATAATGTCCTCATGTGATGCCTTCATGTGCTTCTGATAAAATCAATGGTCTTTCTACCTCCATAATTCATCTCCTCAAGATCTCATTTGGTCCCATATTATATAATTGTCCAGCTATAAGTTGAAAATTTGCAACGCGGACTACCAACTGTTTTTTTTGAATAACTGTATATTCGCGAGGTGCCATTCTTGTGGATAGGAACTGGACTATCTCAGTGAAGTGATCATCGACTTTCCTGGTGGCCAACAACTATGCATTTGGTAGTGTATCATCCAAACTAGTAGGTTCCTCTCCATGTTCTAACCTGGATAAGTGGTCAGGTCCCTTATTCATTCTCCCTAGCTTGACCACAATCTCAAAATCATATTCCTGGAATAATAATATCCATCTGCATATTATTCCCCCCAACACTAGCTTGTTTACTAAGTATTTCAATGCAGAATGATCAGTAAACATCTTAAAATGTCCTCCCAACAAGTAGTGTCTAAATTTCCGTAGGGCGTATACCATAGCTAAGCCTTCTATTTTAGTGGTAGTATAATTTATTTCAGATGTAGAAAGCTTCCTACTTGCAAAGACTATAGGGTGGTAAATATATCTTGCACCTGTCTATGCTAACAGTGCTCCTAATGCAATGGATGAAGCATCAACATGAACAATGAATTCCTTACTCCAATCTGGGAAAATCAAAATAAGCGTGGTGACCATTTTCTGCGTTAGTGTGTCGAAGCTCTGTTGGAATTCCTCTTTCCATTGAAACTTACTATCTTTATTTAGTAACTTATCCATAGGTGTTTTTATCTGTGTGTAGCCCTTAATGAACTTTCTGGAATCTGTAGTATCCAGTGTTTCCTAATGCAGTGCATAGCTATCTAACTGAAGTAGGAGGAGGTAGATCAACAATGATAGCGATCTTGGAAGGATCTACTAGCAACCCTTGCTTACATACAATGTGTCCTAAAAACACTCCAAAAGGTGAAAAGAAAATACACTTTTTCAGATTCAGGGAAATCTGACATTGCCTGCACTTATCTAACATTAATCTCAAACATTCAATATGATTTTTCAATAGGCTAAAAATGGTCCAATCATCAAAGTATGCCTCTAAATACTTGTGTAAAAAATCCTTAAATGCTTCTACCACCACCATGGAAACGATGGTTGGTGCATTCTTTAACCCAAAAGGCATCACAGTGTACTGATAAGAGCCCCATTCTGTTGAAAATGTGGTCTTATGTATATCCTCCTTAGCAATTTGGATCTGGTGATAGCCTGAAAATCCATCTGTAAATGAATAGACTTCATGTCCTCCTACATTATCTAGGACCTCATCAGTAAAAGGTGTAGGAAATGGATCATGTAAACATGAATCATTCAGTTTCCTTAGATCTACACAAATTCTGATTTCTCCTGAATTATTATCGTGGACCACCATAGGGTTGATCCATTCAAATTCTTCAATTGGTTCTATGATTCTTGCTTCCAACATTCTACCTAATTCAACCTTAACTTTTTGCTTGTACTTGGGATTCATTATGTAAAGTCTCTACTTGACAGGCCTTGCATCTGGTTTCAAAGGAATCTCCACTTCTCCCATGGGTCCTTTTATGCCCTTCATGTCTATGAACTTGGCTGGAAACAAGTCCTTATACTCATGTAGTAATTATGTAATATTATCAATAGTAGCATCATCCCAATAGTCTCCAACATTTGTCAACTTAGGGGTTTTCTCTGTTCGAATATTAACCTTCTTAATTTTAATAGGTTATCCAATAAAAGGTAATTCAATCCCTAGCCCTTCTATGTCTCTCTGACCTTTAGTTTCAGTAATGTTTACTTCCCTAGGGTCATCATCCTCATCAACATTAATATTATAACAACCATGTAACTTATGAATGGGTGCAGTCCATTCATCTTATTCTTGTGAAAAAGGGAGGTTAGGTGCCTCTTCAAAGACCTTTTGTCTTACAATAGGGTACTGAATTTCAAATAGGAACGTAGTTATAAAGTTATGGGTCATTCCATACTGGTCTGTAGTGATGAGGTGCATTTCTTCTTGAAGATACCAGTTGATAGGCGTAGTATCCAAAGTGTTAATGAATTTATGTACCCATTGTTCTTTAGGAATGTTTCTCCAGGATTCCTCACAACATCTCACATGGTCCTTAGGACAACTCTAACCTATGTATCGAACTTCACAACCTTCAGCTTGGTCTGAAAAGTGCACTGTCATCAAGGTGTGACATTGTACCCACTCTATGATGTTCTTCTTATGTGTTCCCCACCATCTAGCTAGAGTTGCTTTTAAAGCTTCATCTAGTATTAAAAACCTCTATTGTACTGGTACAATTACTTCAAATTCAACTAGAAATGTCTCTAAATTATTCAAGCCATCAAATGTAGGAAGATTACTTACTTTTGTTCCAATCTAGGGAACTAATCTGGTCAATCTGGCACACCTTCGCGTAGAGACTTCATACATTTTATTCTGCCAATTTTCCAATGCTTCTTTTGAATTTGATGAGCATGCACTTTCACTTTTACAACTTAGATTTCCATATGTTGTAGGATTAATATAATCTTTTTGTCTCGTTGTCAGTTTATAGATGTTTTCTAGCTCATAGGCATGGTCTTCTTCTCTTATTGGTTTTGTCTATCTGTGACCTTCATCAGGATCAAGAGGTGCAATTACCTTAAGGCCATCGCCTTCAAATGTCATTCTTATATTTTTTAGGTCAACAACATTCAAATTGTTGAAATCCCAATCAATTCCTAACAATGTTGGGTAGGGGCAGCTATCATCAACAATCTCAATCACTTCGAAATCTGAAAATGTCCTCACTTCGTCGATGTCCACAGGGACATGCTCTAGTCTTCCAAATGAGCTCACCACCTACGGATTATCCATCTTGAGCCTAATAGGGGAGTAAATCAACTTAGGTTTTCCCATCAATGCCCAAGTCTGCTTTGTCATAACATTTACTTTTGATCCCAAGTCGAGGACCACATAGTCTATGTCGTAGTCTCCAATCTGAGCACTAAGGTGTAGTTCCTTTTTTTTCCTCCTTTTCCTAGATACTTGATTCACATCTCTACTCAGCAGAGGATCTATTCTCCCAACTTCATATTGTATTATTAAGTGTTGTAGTTCCTGCACATCTTTTTCGTCTTTAATCAAATTGATGCAAGTATACAAGAAGTCCATAAGCTTGCTTACCTCTTTTCTTTGTCTAGCTAAGGTAGATTGATCAAATTCTAGAGGAATTTCACATTCCCTTACTTTTGGTTGTGCTCTAGATGAAGAATCTTATTCTCCTACAAATTATCTTCTTTCTTCTTCAAAGGTATGCTTTTATTTCCTTGGATCAAACAATTGTGTCTTCTCTACATCTTTTTTGATCCCTGATCTATCTGTAGTCTTTCATGGAGTCACCATGTCTTCTTCTGTAACAAAACCTCCTCTATTAATAACAGTGACTCTAGGATCCTCACCATGAGGTTTAGCTGATATTATTTGTACTTGTTGGTTTCCACCTCATCTTTCCTGAAGTTTTTCTAGCAATACCAACCAGTATTCAATGACATGATCAAATGAATTACAATAGCTTCAAGTAGTACAAGGGTTCTGACAATCCATTGCCAAATTTCATGGTTGGGCGTAGTTATATCAAATAATCTGACCTCGACCTCGGCACATTCCTCCTCCTCCTCCTCCTCCTCTGAATCCACCACGAGGGTTAAAGTTTCCTCTTCTTGTGGAATTGAACTATGAAATGTTTCCTTTTGACTACATTTCTCCTTGAATTCTATATGTATCCCTTGACCTTTCATGCATGAGATCATAAGCCCTACATTCCTTCTCATCATGCCCCACATATTTACAAAATGTGCAATAGATATTGGTAGGTGTCTGGACATAATTCTGCATGTAATAACATTCACCAGGGCGATGTCTATTTCTACATACCTCACACCATGGTACATTAACTTACTTCAAAGGGTTAGGCACTCCAGAGGCCAAGTATTAATTAAATAACGGACAGTGCTTTTTGTCATGGCCCTCTGATTTACATCTGATACAACAGATCTTTTCTCTTCTCTCCTTTCATTTGTCTTTCTTCATATCTTCAACCTGTAAAGATAAACTAGTTAATTGATTTAAAATCTAGCTCATACCTGGACTAGATTCTCTTATAGGGGTTGTTTCTATTTTCATGGTGATCTCCAAATCTTCATCCTGTGAAGCGATGTTTTGTTGCATCAGAGGAAATATGATATGTGACAAGAGGGTAGCGATGAACCATTCTTTATTATGTTCATCTGGGATCTGAAAACTTAAATGACCTGTCAAAGTCTTAAACCTCTGATCAAACTCCCAAACAGGTTCAGTCACCTTCTATTTGATTTCCTTCAACTCTGTAATGCATTGTGACTCTGACTTAGGCTTCTTGAATTCGGCACTCAATGCAATCTTAATGTCATTCACCGGTTTAGGTTGTCCCGTTCCTAAAGAAAACTTCATATACCAGCTCAATGCATGGTCCCTCAAGGTAGTACTAAACTAAGCTCTCTTAACAGCTTTGTCGGTGACTTTCTTAATGCTCCATACAGATTCTCATAAGAACTAGTGTTGGTCAGGATCTTCAGATCCATCTCCTCTAAAAATAGGCAACATCATTTCATCTTCCATGGACTTCCCTTGGTTTCTTGACTGAGTATGTACTAAATTGCTTGTAAAAGTACTCTGAGTGTTCTGATTACTCTGGCTACTCTGGCTACTTAATGTTTCTAAAACAACAGGAGGAGTAATAATACTTACTTTGATAGTAGGCCCAGTACCTGAAGTTTATGGTTTTCCTCAGTGAAGTTCTTCAGTCTTTACTTCATCTTCCCTTGCGGACTCTGAATACTATTTGTTAGATATGCTTCTTCTCCACTATAAAATCCCTTGTCTCTATAATTCTTCTTAAACAGGATCGTAAGAGGAGCCTCTCTGAACAATATCCCACTGCGCGTGTGTCCATCCTTTGTGTCATTGTCATTGTCTGAATTCTTGAACATTAGATTTAAAATCTACTAATTACTTTATCTTCAATATATTCTTCTCATGCAATAGCATCTTAATATTTAGCTTCAAGAAGTGTAGAAACTTCCCTCTAGGCCCCTTAAAGAAATACCTTTCTGCTTGACTATATGATTCCACTCTGTCAATAGCAAACTCAGTAATGTACCCTCCAATAGTGCTATCAAACCAGAGATTTGTTGCTCTAGACATAGCATTATCAACTCTCTTGACCTTCTTGATCAGCATCATTGTCCTAACCACAGGTGGTTTAGATCTGATTTCAAACTGCATGTCTAATAGTCTAGCTAACCAGTCATATAAATTCTTATGAACTCCTATAAATAAAATTGTGTGCACATCCATAAAGATGTACCTCCCCTACCAATATTTTGTACTAATTCTAGGGTTCTTGTTATGAGCTACGGCGAAGTCCCTTTCTTGTTCTCCTATCCAGTCCTGAATTTCTATCTTTGATGGAAACCACCTTGACATTCCCTCAAAAATATACCTGTCCCGACAATGGAACCATTTGTTGGCACAGGGGCAGACCCGGGGTTCAACTCTAACAGTGCACCAACAATCCCTAACTATTGGCCCTTTCGAAAACACCTACGAAGCAAATTAAGTCTCACCCGAAGTAGCAATATGGGGGTTGTAGGACACAGGTTTCTACAACCAAAGGAAATGCAAGGTGAATCCAGAACAACAATGCAATATAACCCAGGGATCCCTTAACAGTATTTCACTTAGCTTCACAAAGTGAGCTCATACCTTCTATATTTAATAGGGAAAACAACCATGCAATAACAGTATAATAGATAGCCAATAACACAGCATCAACCACAAAGAACAACAAGATTTACCTGGTTCACCCTCTCCCTAGGGCTACATCCACATAACTGTGTTTCTTGATATATTAGGTAAAAGCATACAATACTATTTGTGCACTTAACTACAAATATCTCTCTCTTTCTCTCTTTCTCTTCCCCCCTGTGCACCTAGCTATAGGGTTGATCTTCGCACCCAGCTGAAGATCCAGAATACAGATTGCTCTTACAAAAAAACACTTCTCTCTCAATATCACTCTCAACAAAAATAATAGTAATACGACCAACCCTCTTGACTCTTCTACACATTTATTTATACATTACATGACCCTTGGACAACCTTAGACCGAAGTTTAGGTGTTAAAACCCTAGGTCCACATGACCCGTGTTTTCAAGGCTTCGCCAGACTGTCCTTCCTTATTTTCTGCAAGGTGCTCCAAAGCATCCGTTGGTGAATTCTTTTGCTTGTTGAGTTGTCCATGATCCATATTATTTGATGCTTTATCTTCCTTGATATTCTCTTTCAACAGCTTGATTTTCCTTACTTCATTCCTTATTTTCTTCTTCTTTAACCACTTCGACCCTTCCTCAATTTATGTGTCTTCCGCGCAGTTCGTACTTCGTCTTTATTCTTCCTTAATACATAACCAAGGGCCAACATGTTCCCATATTGTATAAATGACCTGCAATGAGTTGATAATTTGTAGCTATGACTACCAGGTTTTTCTTCTATGCAATGCTAAACTCTTGTGGTGAAACTCATGTACTTAAGTATTCAATAATATCAGCAAAGTATTCATCAGCTACATGTACTGAAAATAATTGTGCATCAGGGAAGTTGTCTTCCAAGTTAGTAGGTTCTTCTCCATTGGTTACCCTTTACATGTGATCAGGTCCTGCATTCAACTTCTTTGGTTTGACTATCACCTCAAAATCAAATTCTTGGAANCCCCCCCCAACATTGGCTTGTTGACTAGATATTTGAGGAAGGAATGGTTTGTGAACATTTTAAAGTGTTTACCTAGTAAATAATGCCTGAATTTCTGAAGTGCATATACCATGGCTAGGCCTTCTCTTTCTATGGTGTTGTAATTATGCTCAGATTCTGACAAAATTATTCTTGCAAAGGCTATAGGATGATCTAAGACCCCTTCTCCTGACTACGCCAAAATTGCTCCAAGTGTTATTGTTTATGCATCTACATGCACATGAAATGTCTCTTCCCAATATGGAAATATTAATATAGGTGTTTTCACCATATTTTCCTTTAGAGTGTCCAATCATTGTTGTCCGTCCTCATTCCACTGAAATCTGGTGTCCTTCTTTAACATTTTTTCCATTGGTGTAGTAATATGCACATACCCCTTTATAAAATTCTTGTAGTATCATGAATGTCCCATTGTTTCTCTTAACTGGCGCACTGACTTTTGTGGTGGTAAATTCATAATGACTGCAATCTTAGCAAGGTCAACTAGTAAACCTTGTTTACACACTATATGTCCCAACAATATCCCAAAAGGTGTACCAAAAATGCATTTCTTGTTGTTTAATGATATCTGAAATTGTCTGCATCTTTCCAACATCAGTATTAACACTTCTACATGGTCCTTCAAAAGACTATACACAGTCCAATCATCCAAATATACTTCTAGAAACTAATGTATGAATTCCTTAAAAGTAGCTATGACTACCCTTGAAAATATAGTTGGTGCATTCTTCAGTCCAAAGGGCATGATTGTATATTGGTAGGATCCCCATTTTGTATCAAAAGTAATCGTATACATTTCCTCTAGATCTATTTTAATCTGATGGTATCCTAAGAATCCATCTGTGAATGAATATGCTTCTTGGCCTCCCACATTCTCTAATACCCCATCTGCAAAAGGGGTAGGGAAAGGGTCATGTAAGAAAGCATCATTGAATTTATGCAAGTTTACACAAATCCTTATCCCCCCTTGATTCTTTTCCTAGACTACCATGGGATTGATCCATTCAGGTTCCTCTGTTGGTTCTGTAATGTCAGCTTCCAACATTCAGTCATTTTATTCTTATACATTGGATTCAGTCTGTCAGGTCTCTTTCTAACAGGTCTAGACTCAAGTTTGAGAGGTATCTTCATCTCACTTAGCTCCCTGTTATGACTTTCATCTATGTAAAGGTTGTTGGAAATAGTTCATTGTATTTGCGCAATAACTATGTTATTATTTCTAATGTTTGCTCATCCTAATAGTCTTCAATAATTTCCATTTTAGGATTATCATTCGTCCCAATGTTGACTTTATTAAATTTATTGGGGAAGAAAATGCCTCTGACTCTAGAGATGGACCTTCCACCCCTCTTTCTCCTTCAATATCCAAGATCGGTATGTTGAACGGATCATCTTCATCTGGTGCTTCCTCTTCGACATGATAACATGAGAGTAACTCTTTGACTGTCTATATGTTCTATTATTGATATTCTATTATGATTTCAATCTCTGGTTCATCAAAAAATATCACTCCCCTTATCAGCTTCAGCACTGAATCAATGTTGGGGTTCTCATGCTCGAATGAGAAGGTTACTACAAAATTATGTTGTAATATTGTCCATTTTGTAGTGCCTCTGCGCATCTCCTAGTCTATGTACCAGTTCCCTGGGATCCCTTCCAGTGTATGAATAAATTGATGAGGCCATTCCTCTGGTGGTGTCATCCTCCATTGCATTATGTAGTTCTCCAAGTGTTCAACTGGTGTTCCTTGCCCATCATACTTATGCATTGTATTTCTCCCTTGTTCAGCACCAAATCTAGTGTGTAGTAGTCATTTACACTGATACCAGTCCTAAATTGTTTCTTTGTGTGCACCCCACCATCTTGCAAGTGTTTCCTTAAGTGAAATATCTAGGGCTAAGAGCCTCTTATTTTCCAACACTTCCTCCTCATATTTTTTCAAGAATTACCCTAATTCATTTAGCCCATGAAAACTAAGAGGTTCTCTTATCTCTGCACAAACCCATCATACTGCACAGTCGATTCTTGTGCACCTCCTTGTGGAGACTTCATGTAATCGTTGTTTTCAATTCTCCAAACATGTGTCTGAGTCGGAAGCATGTGATGTAATGCTTCTCTAGCTGAGTACCCCATATGCATTTGGGTTGACATAATCCTCTTCTCGCGTGGTGGTTATGTACAATTGATTTATTTCTTCCAAATCCAAACAAGTCTCCTCTATGAACCTTTATCCTTTTGAAGGATCTGATGGTGCAATGAATCTATATTGACCTGATTCAAAAGTCACCTTTATTTTCTTTGGGTTTATTATATCCTTTCTATAAAATATCAATCCAATCCAAGTAATGTTTGGTAAGGTGTTGTGCCATCTACTATCTCTATCACTTCAAAATATTCCATAGTGCACACTCCATCCAAATCTATTGTGACACCTTTAAGCCTTCCAATTGGTAACACTCTATGTTGATTTGTTAGTTTCAACTGGACAGGTAAATAGTCTAATGTGGGTTCTCCCATACATTTTCATGTATTCTTAGGTAGAACATTTACTTAAGAGCCTAAATCCAGTATAATATCTCCCATGTTGAAATCCCCAATGTTGGAATTTAGTCTGAATTATATGCTTGTCCTTCTTCTTGTATGGAGATGATTAATTGTTTTCTGCTCTAACCTCCCTTCTACCTCTGTGTTGCATTTTTCTAGCATATTTTGTAACACCTTGACAGATGTTGGATCATTCAATAACTTAACACAAGCTTGCAGAAAACTTTGTATGGTACTTACTTGCTCTAAAGGTTTTCCTTTACTGGTATGGTCCATTGAGGATGGAATCTCATACATTGGTGGGTTCTGAGTTTGTTGTGCAACTGATTTAGACACAACATTTTTCTTGAGAAACTCTTGTCTATCCTCCTTAAATGTTTCATTTTATTTCCACATGTCAAACTGCTTATGTGGCTCAATATTCTTCTTAACCTATTAGAGTTGAGCTGGATCTTGTTTTGTTGCATCAGCTCCTGTCTTGGCTCCTCCTCGAGTGACTATATTGATGTTTCTCCCATCATCCTTGGCTTCTTCAGAAATCCACTAGACATTCTGGTTGTTCTAGTTAAAATTTTCCTGGATCTTTCCCAAGAGTGTTGGGTAGTCTTTTGTGTCATGGTCTGTTGCGCGACAGTACATACATGTTGTCAGTGGAAGTGGACAATCCCTTGCATAATTTCCTAGTTGTTGGAAGCTCTTTCACACTACTAGTCATCTGCCTCATCCAAATCGTCCTCTACCTCTTCCTCCACCTCTGTATCCACCTCAATCTCCTCGTGGTGCCTTGTATTGGGGTACCTGGTTATAGTATGTGGGGTCATACTGTGGCTTCGCATTATTGTATTGTGGTTGTGCATTGTTGTATTGTTGTTTTGCATTGTTGTATGGTGGTGGTACTTGGCTGAACTGAGGTGTATCTTGTATTTTCATCATTTATTCTTGCACCCTATAATTTTCTGAAGTTCTTTCTCTCATCAGTTCCATCGTTCTACAATCCTTATCATCATGACTGACTAATTTGCAAAAATTGCAATATCAACTTTTCAGTACTATCTTGTACTTCTGCATCATTGGAAAATGATATGGATCATTCACATGCGTCTTAAAAATATCACATCATGGTCCTCCTGATGGCAAGGGGTTTGGAACCCTTGTTTCCATGTACTGCGCACAATTTGGACATTTGTGCTTATGGTGTGCTTTTGTCTTGCATAATGTACACCAAACATCTTCTCTTTTTTCTTTTCCCTTATTTTGTTAAACTTGAAATTTTAGATTCTTAAAATCCTCATTCAAATCCTCTATTGTTGGATCTGTCTATTGATACTTCTTCTCTTCCAATTGTAGGGTTTCTTGCAGAGCCTCTGCCTGAGTTTGGAACTTTTGGTGTCTTAAAGGATACTTCAAGTGTGGTAACAGTGAGTTTCCAAATAAGTGCCTATGTTGCATGTCAGTAATTTCATATTTCAACTTACCTTTCAAACGTTTGAACCTATGATCAATCTCTCAAACAGACTCACCTAGTTTCTGCCTAATTTCAATCATTTCATTCATGTACTACTCTTCTGAGCTTGGCTTCTGAAATTCGTTTACCAATAGTTTTTTCACATCTGTGATAGTCTTTGGTACTCCCTGTGGACTGTTTACATCCAAGCTCATGCACTAGTCTAGCGTGTGGTCTCTTAGTGTGATAGCTAATTTTGCAAGCTTTGTGTCCTCGTCTTTGATATGCTTTGCTTCCCTTAACTTCTCATATATGAATAAATTATTTTCAGGGTCCGATGATGCCTCTCCCCGAAATTTAGGTAATCTGATCACGGGATCATGTCCTGCCATTTTGAACTGAGTTGAACTACTTCCTCTGTGTGATGTAGATAATTTACTATTACTTCCTAAAATTGCTCCCCCGGTTGATTTTCTTTAATTGGATCCATGTCTTGTTGTTCTTTTTCCACTAAAATCTGGCTTTCTAAACGTTGGTGTTCTTTATGGTGTATTAGTCACACATGGGGTTATAGGTTCCACACTGACAGTGATCTGGATTAGATTTTTTCCTTTTGTTCCTAAACCTAGACCTCATGTTTTCCTTTCATATATTGTGTGCAGTATTTCCTTGATCTTCTCCATAGCCTGGAGATCCTCTACCTCTTTTTCATCGTTCTCCAATCCCTCTATGTCGGCTATGGCTCTCTTCTTGTTATTCATTTTATATTGTTAGGGTATTCCACTGTGTGTCTTTCTATATTTTTCCATATCTTCTTTATATGATCATATTCCATCATGATTGGTTCCATGGCCTCCTTATTCTTTCCCTTATCCATCTCCCTATCCATATCTCAAACTCATGTTAGTGCTTTCCCCCTTCCCCCATGCATGCAGGGAAGTTTATTTGTATGATTCCATGGTGATCACATCGTTGTCATACAATAAAATATATATTGAAGTATACAATGATCTAATGTACCTACCTCCGGTTCCTTTTATAAAATCCTACTCTTCTAAAGTGTAGGACTTCATGGTATCTACTACAAATTCAGTGATAAACCCTGCAACAATATTGTTTTACCAAAAATCTACTACGCGCATCAATTTGTTATTAATTCATTGTAACTACACAATATCTGCAAGATTCCACTCCAGTTGTCTAATCCAATTCATAGGGTGGTTGTCCTTCAACCTAAATAACCACTCTTGCAACAAATGCGGGAAATCACAGAAAAATACCTCATGCAAGTCGTTAAACATGTAGTTGTCGAGATATTTATGCGGTGTTAACTTAGGGTTTTTTATGTCCTTTTGCACAAGCTCGAGTCCTTTTTTTCAACCATATTTCAATCTCTACCTTCATTGGATTCCATGGCCTGAACATTCCCTTCTATACTTTTATCCTCCTCGCTTTTCTTCCACAGATCTCGTCCACTCAATCTTGTGAAGTTCCAGTAGGCAACAAAACCATTTGTTGGATTTAACTTCTTCTTGGGCTGACCCAGGTTTTGATCTCAAAAAGGTTTCCAACAAAAGCCTCAAAACTTTTGGCCCTCCTGGTAAACTAGAATGCAACGTTGCACACATGATACACAGTGCAGTCTAACCCGAGATATATTTTATGGGGGATTACAATACTTAAGTGTTTGTAGTCTAGGAATGAGTGGGGTTTGTGGGTGGATTCTTTCTTCCTTGTGCATTATCCTTGTTAATCATTCATCTACTTCTATGATTTATTCATATTTAAACCTATGCATGCATGTTGATATATCTACTTTAACCATTCATTCTTAAGATAATGATCAACAGAAAAGTAAATCATTCATTAACAATCACATAGAACACAAGGTTTATTGTGGTTCACCCCCTCCTAGGCTACATCCAAAAATATCTAGCTTCTCTGCTCTTTTATTTATTTTGTTGCAAAATCTTGCATTCCACACATTATATCTTCAGTAATACACTCAAAAAGAGGATAAGGACCATGTGTGAGGCTAACTAAATCACACCATGATCCTCATCCTGTAACCTAACCCTCAAAGACTAACTTATTCGACTCTACCACAAAACTTATTATAATCAGTAGCTTTCCAACCAATTAACTCTCAATACTTAACTGACATCCCCCTAACCTAGACCTCCTAGGTCCTTATTTATACTACTTTATAGGCTTATATCCGTTACAATATTTGTCAAAAAACCTAACCCTACCACTGTTAGGATGTTCTTCCAGTGTGCCACGTTGTGTTTCCTCCTGCATGTTTCTTTTCCTTCTTTTTATGCATCCTGCTTTCTTACCACCTATTGTGCGTGCTCCAAAATTAGGTCTTTCTCTCGAAAAATAGGTATTTCCCAAAACGGATCTCCCTCCCAAAGATAATCATGCACCAAAAAAAGTATTTCTTCCCAAAATAGGCCTGCACCCAACATTATTGTTGCAATATAGGACAGAAATAGTATATTTCTTTTCCACTTGATTTTTGAGCTTATATATTGATTGTTCGTCTTGTCTACGGAAGGTGTAACACTTTGGTGCAGGTACTCAAGTATTTGGAAACCATGTATTATAATCAAGACCCTTTTCCAAGCCCTCACACTTCTTCCATCGTTGACCTAAGGGGTTCCTCTCAAAATATCTTCATCCTATGTCTCAATCCCCGTAGGGCCACCCGAGATTCCCCCCTTGAGGTGATTTTAATATCTCCAAAGTGAGGGGAATACCTATCTAAGGTGAAAATGGGTAAGTATTCCCATAGTTGTCTCAAATTTGTAGATTGGGTCGAGCTTTTCCCAACCTACAATTTTTGTGATAACATTTTGGCGTCATTTCCAGGGAGGATTTTGAATCCTCTTTCATTCCCTAACAACATCTTGGAAAGATTTGACCCCAAATAATTTACCCCTATATTTCTTGGAGACTCTACTTGAGGGAATTACCCTATCCCTTTCTTTCCTTGATGAGCTAAATCTCATCTGGCGAATCCACCATCCTAGAATACATCTTTTAGAAAAACCCTTCCCCCTAGAAGATTCAAACCTTCCAAAACTTACCAAAGAAGGTCTCCTCTCCATTTACCCATTGTCAAACAATTTTTTCATGGTAATATCCCACTTGCACCAATGGATCATCCTTGGTAAAAGGACCTCTATAAACCCTTTAACATGGAATACATCGCTAGATATCCCAATACCATGCCTAAAGAAATCAACAAATGGTTGCCAAAGATTTATGGGAACAATGTAATCACCACAAAATGGTGTATGCATGTCATTGGTCGGGACATGAAAAATGAAGGAGTGGAACATGAAGATGTTGCAATGAAGGTTCTAGCAACATCCCTCACTGAAGATTCCCAACGGTGATTTGATGGCTTACCAGATAATCAACTCACCACTTATGAATAATTTAATAAGTTATTCAAAATCATATGGTCATTGAAGAAAGATAGTGGAACGCTAATGACTCGGTTCAAATGGATAAATAAAAAGGAGAACGAGATAGTTAGTGAGTTTGATACCAGATTTGATAAACTACACAACCAAATCCCCCAGGATGTGCGCCCTATCGTAGCAGTTGTTTGTATTATTTATTTCAATTCCTTTGAAGGGTATTTTGGTTTCATCATAAGGGGTGGTAAACCCCACACCTTGGCAGAAGCCAAAGAATATAGTGAAGACATTGAGGAGAATATTGTGTGCTCCAATTTTGATCCTTTTCAGTATCCTCGTGATAGAACAAAACCAAAAGAAAAAACAACTACAAACAGTGCACCAGATCCAATTTCTCTCATACCTCAGAAACTTGATTAGATGAATACTCATTTTTTCCTAACTCAAAATCAAGTTATGAGTCGGTTGAAAACTTTGTAAAGGAATCAATTTTCTCCTGGGAATCCATTCATCAAGAAAGAACCCATAGGTTGGAAGGAAAAAAATCAACAAGAGGAAAAGGCTCTTGACACATTGAACCCTGTTGGGATGATGAACTTGGAGGAACTACCATGGTGTTCTCCCTGTCAAGAACCTTATCCAGAGTAAAAATGTCCAATACGAGAAGAATAATATCATGACCATATCAACTTCATACATACAATCTTGGCATTTCAGGATGATAATTATGATGAACCCACAGATATTACGCAGGAACATATTGATGAAGCTTAAAAAAGGGGATCCAGAGAAGGTCGAATGAGAGTACTTAATCAGTTGATTGAATATCAGAGAAAATAATTAAAGAAGAGGGAGATCCTAACTTATGAAAGAAGGAACAAAATTCATATATTGCCTCCACAGACTTTAGAGAAGAAAAACCCACCTCATCTAACAAAGAAAGCTTAAATTCAGTCAAATGAAATTGCTCCCTAGCCAGCAAAGAAGGTGGTCCCACCACCCCCACTTCTAGTTCAATAATTTCTCCAAAAACCCATGCAAGCAAAAGAGATATGGTTGAATATAGATGTCTCGGTCATGGTTGGAAAAATGAATATGATAGTCCTAATGATATAAATGTGCAAAATTACCTTCGTTAGAAGAGAAGTGTTGAAGTTGTTGAAAGTTCCAGTTGAGGTATAAGATCCTTCGATAATCCTGAACACCATGTACCTTGGATGGTAAAATGATCATAAACCTCCCTTCTACCTTTCTTTGGGGATGAATAATCTCATCTTGCAAAATTGCATGCTAGATTCTGGGGCCTCAACAAATGTGATTTCCTTAAAGGTTATGAAGCAACTTGGCCTCAATATGACTATACCTTATGGAAATTTTTGTGGTATCAATTCCAAGAAATTCAAGGTTTATGGTCTCATAGAAGATACATAGCTCTATTTGGTATATTTTCCTTACATTAGCATCCTCGTGAACATAGTGGTAATTAACATTCTAGATGCTTGTGGCATGTTATTATTAAGGAGTTGGGCTGCTACTCTTGCAGGATTCCTTATCATGGACCTTACTCATGCTTATATCCCCTTGGAGGATGGTACCTTTGAAGTTCTCTACAACCAATGAGCGGACAAGGAATATGTGATAGAGTGGGACCATCCTAACTGCATCAACGAAAATGAGTTTTATGAAGGTCCACTTCCCATTGAATATGATCCTCAGGATATACCTTTCATGTAGGAGGATTGAATAGATACAGTGCTTCTAAGAACCCAAGAATACAAGGAGAAGTTAGCAAAATTTCAAGGGAAGGAACCAGGGTCCATCAAGATATTGAAGAAATAAGGAGATAAAGGGGATAAATAATGTGAAAATGATATCAAATATGTAGTTAACAAAGATCCACCTTCGTACCCCTACATCGAGAATATACATTACATCAACTACAGTGAAGGATTCTTACATTCATGTGGGATAAGAGGAAGGGAAAGCCTGAATATAACTAGAAGAATAAAAATTATTGGCTTGGCCCTTACATCATCAAGAAGAAGACCAAGAAAGAGAAGTACTACTTTCCAAAAATGGACGAGATAAATATGTCATTACCAGTGGATGGGTCTCTTCTTTGACCCTACATTCAAGGTACTTGACTTCTTCAGGGCCCGGGCCCTAGGTAAGTAGGTAGGTCATCTTGATTTCTTTCATTTTCATATTGATTGCTCATGGTAGTTTAGTTGCATTTCATTTTGTATTTTCATTTTTCTCTACTTGCATTACTGTTTTACATTTTTTTTCTTTCATCATACTATATGAAAAATACAAAATTTTATTTTCTATATTAGTTTTCATTTTTGGAAATTTTGGTTTTTTATTATATGAGAAAAGGGTGAGTGAGCCACCCTATATTTTACGGTTTGATGTTTCAATGTAAACACGGGTCTAACCAGGAGATGTTGAGGTTCTCATGCACTCTATGACGAGTACATGTCCTTGAGTAGGAGCCAGATGTCTCGACGTCCTCAGGTTGCAAACATGGAGTACCGAGAGACAGATGACTGACAATGTCCACATGCACAGATAGAGACCCACTTCACCATTGCACATCCTCGGTTCATCACGATGGAATTCACCACATCATCTTTCTTCTGGAAGACAATGAGTATTTCTCCATGAGGTACAAGTTAGTTATTGTGGTAAGTGTAACTTTAATACTTGAGGCATTTGAGTATGTTTCATTTAAAGCTTATTTTGATTATAGAACTTATGCTTGGAAATTATGCTCTTTGCCTCGTTTCACCTTGGCGGTTGACACTGTGCCCTAGTAAGAGGTCACCCTTGTGAATGTTTTTTTTACTAGGAAGTCCCCTTGATGAGTCATCGTATCATTCCCAATCATACTTATCACTTATCTCACTTCACCCCTTTTTGTCTCCTTATCTTTTGAGATTTTCAGGTAAACTGAGCTAAGAATGGATTGTATCTCATTTCATGGGAAGAATGGGTTGAAGGCCCATAGGGAATGTAGCTATAAAAAGATGAAATCCAAACTATAACCTTCCATATGCTCTCCCAAATATGTCTTGAGAACAATGAAGCATTTCGCATAAAACGTCAAAGACCTCCAAGAAAAAATTTCATATTATATAAATGTCCCACTTATTAAGGGATCTACGCAAGTGTGTTATGACCTTTGTTTTACCCCTATGGAACTCTATGTACCTCTCCATTCAAGTGAAATTGTTTTACTTCCCCCCAAGATTTATGTTACCCATTGGGAGTACCCAGTTGTTCTGGACTTTAATTAATTAATGGAAAATAAATGGGCTTGGAAAAAGGATGCATTGAAAACGAAGGTGCAACACACCCTCTATAAAGAAACCCATAAATGAGACAACACAAACCCTTGTATGCCATGAACCCCGTGCCAAAAATTATTACCCCCCATCCACTTAATCTTATCCACATGACTTAGAGAGGGTCCACCTAAGAAACACTCCTTTACTTAAGAAATGATTCACCCAATAAGTCACCTTGTCAACCCTCCCATACCTAAATGCAAAAAATTGCATAGGGTGTTTGAGCCCTTGTTTAATTTGATAAGGTAGTTTTGATGCACATGTTTAGGTGTCTCTTTTATTAAATTTGATTTTAATTTCCATGATACATTTGACTTGATATCCTTGAAGGGCATACTTGTATGTCTTTGCAGGACCTTGTTGATGGACGTTTTGGAGGAACAAGCCCAGATTGGGCCTTGATTGGGGCAGGAAGCCCATAGGTTGGATGCCATGAACCAGAAATTAGGAGCAGCCAAAGCTTGAAAATTTCCTTTGGAGGAAAAATAAGATATTTTGGATGATGATACCTAGCCCACCTTATCCCAATGTTTGGCCTTGAAAGGTCAAAACGTCATCTTGGAGGGCTTGACGTCACCCTAGGGCTAGGGTTTTTTATGGTGGTGGTGATATTTGAAGATGGTTTGGCATGATAAATGAAGGAAGACACATGTCATGGTGACACATGGCCTTTGGAGTCCTAGTGATCCCTTCAACAACTCAACGACTTCCATAAAGTGCCAAAATGTCACCCCTCTAGGGTGTGACATCATATTTATAGGGTTTGTTAACATGTAAATTCAAATTAAAGTTGTAAAGGTGAACAAATAAGGGGGATGGCCCCCTTATTTTTTGGTTTACACTATTTTTATGTGGAAAAACAAATTTTAGAGGTCTTATATAAATAAATACCAAAATAATTTAATTTCATCATAGCTCTCTCATTAGAGAACTACTTGGCTAAAATTTGCACCCTACTTGGGCATTTTTGGACTATCTTTCTCTCTCTTGTGCAACTTTTTTGGATGCTTGTTATGGTATATTGTGGAGCTAAGGTGGTTCACACCTCTTGGAGACTTGTTCTTTTGCATGTGGAAGGAAATTGCTTGGTAAAATAGGGTTTTGTTCTGGTTATCTTGTAAAATTGGTAAGAGAATTCTTGTACTCGTTGGTATTTTCTTCTTGTTTCACTAGTATTCATACATAAACCCTTGGAGGATTATAATGGAATACACCCTCCACCAAGTTCCATCTTATTTTGAATTTGACAAGTCATTTATACAAGGTTTATAGGAGGGGTAAAAGGGATTACACCCTCCTAGGCTCGCCTTTGTTGGTTTTGCATGTTCTAGGGAGTAGAAAGGACCACACCCCTAGAGATATTGTGGATCCAACCCTTATAAACAAGACTTCATTTACGCAATATATTAAAGGAACCAATCTTAAAATTGCATTGGAGAAACAAAATAGTTGCATTGGATGATGTGTTTTGTTGAGATATTCAATTGTGTAAAGTGGAATCAATTTTACATGCTTTTAGATTGCTTGAGCCACTAGGGAATATAGCTTAGCCAAGGACATATTATTGTTGTTATAACTTTATCCTACATCCATTAGGGTTCCAGCAAAATCATTAAAATATGTTTCTCTTACTCACTATTCAACCATCAGAAATTGCCAAGAAGTTGTCATAGTAATCTACTAATCATTGTGCATATTTTGGGTGGTTTACTTGTGATTTTTGGTGGTTGAATCTTTCTTCTTTAGAAATTATTTGCTACATCCATAAGGTTTCCTTAATATTTTTTTTATAACTTCATTTAAAATCCATAATTCACCATCAATGTCCATGCTTAATTATTGGAAAGTTATTTACCGTTTTAGTACTTCATTGTCCAATAACTATTTGATAATTTTGATGGTTAAATCTACAGTAAATAGATATTATTCTTGTTGATATATATTTGTGTTACTGTTGTAATATAGGACAACAAGCTTCTCTTGATTTTCCAAACCTACAACTTTTGCAATAACACTCCTTTTTCATTCCAGGCCAATAAACAATTTCTTAGTGGTTGTGATCATTTTTGGATAACCGGGTGGCAAATATATGGTCTTTTATGTAGTTCATCCATGATGAACCTCTTTAAGTCTTCACAATTTGGGATATCAAACTAACCTTTGTAGGTTATCATACCATCATTCAACAGTTTATATCCCTCATACTTCATCCTTGCAGGCTCTTTCTCTAGATATGCCCCTACAGTTTTGAAACAACCATTTGTTTATTGTGCACTTTTAACCCTTTCCTTGATGTCTGATTCACATGTGCTTATATCTTCAAAGTTAATCACTTTCATGTTTCTACTAAGGGTGTCGGACACCCTATTTTGTTTTCCCTTAATGTGTTTGATTTCAAAATCAAATTCACTAAGGAGATTCATCCACCTAGCTTGCCTAGCATTGAATTTGGGCTGGTCAAACAAATATCTTAGCCCACTATGGTCTGTCATAAGTAAAAAAAATATTCCTAGGAGGTAATGCCTCCACATTTTCATAGCATGTACTATGGCAGCCAATTCCAATTCATGTGTCACATAATTTGCTTCATGCTCATTTAATTTTATGGATTCGTAGAAAATCACATGCCCTTTTTGCATGAGAACTCCTCTGAGTCCTTCCATGCAAGAATTTGTACACACAAGGAAGTTCATGTTTGGGTCTGCAATTTTCATCACATGTGCAATAGTTAAAAGGTGTTTCAGTTGCTAGAAATTATCTTCATACTTTGTTGTCCAAACAAATTTAACTCATTTTTTCTGAAGGGAGGTGATTGGATAACCAATCTTGGAAAAACCCTTTATGAACCTTCTATAGTAGAATTCTAGGCCCATAAAGGATCTGATATCAGCTACATATTTTGGTGTAGGCCAATCCATAATGGCTTTGATTTTTTCAGGATCAACTGCCACTCCTTTCTCGGTGATGACATGGCATAAGTAATGGACTTGTTTTTTGAAAAATTCACACTTACTAAACTTTGCATAGAGCTTGTGCTCTCTTATCTCTTGAAGATCTAAATTTAGGTGCTCTTCATGTTCTTACATGTTCTTAGAATAGATTAGGATATCATCTATGAAAACCACAAAAAATTGTCCAAGAACTTGTTGATCACATTGTCCATTAAGTGCAGAAAGGTGGTCGGTGCATTTGTAAGCCCAAATGGAACCACCACAAATTCATAGTGCCCATATCTTGTCCTAAATGTTTTTTTATGTATGTATTCATCCTTAATCTGAACTTGATGGTATATCGACCTCAATTCAATATAGGAGAAAATTGTAGCACCCCTTAATTGGTCAAATAAGTCATCAATTCTTGGTAAGGGATACTTATTCTTAATTGTTATCTTGTTGAGTTGCATGTATTCTATGCACAACCTGAGTGTGCCATCCTTATTCTTCACAAATAAGGTTGGTGCTCCCCAAGGAGACATACTAGTCTGGATGTAACATTTTTCCAACATCCCATTTAGTTGTAATTTGAGGTCAACTAGCTCAGGTGTACTCATCCTATAGGGTGCTCTAGACATTGGCACCACTCCAGATATAAGTTCTATTGAGAAGTCAATGTCTCCTCTTGGAGGTAGACCTGGCACCTCTTCTGGAAACACATCTTTCTACTCTCTCAATATAGGATGGTCCTCTAGGATAGGTTTATTGTCCTCGACAAATTGTAGTACTTGTATTGCATACAAAGGATATCCTTTTCTGCAATACTTCTTCACTTGAATGTTTGATATTTGTCTCACTGAGACAGGATTTTGAATTCCATGTAGAGTCATTTTCTTCCCTTCCTCGTCTTCACACTCTAATGTTTTATTGTAATAATCCAACTTGGCTTTATGGGCAACCAACTAGTCCATGCCAATTAGCATGTCATAATATCCTAAAGGAAGTATTTTTAGGGTTGCTTCGGTAGACAACCCATTCATAATGAATTGGCATGTTGGTATGACCTTTGTTACCTTTCTTTTCATTCTAGTGGCTAGTTGTACCAGCCATGATTTAGCATGTTTTACTTGTTGGAGTTTACATTTATCAACAGTTTGAGGGGCAACGTAACTCAAATTAGAACCAAGGTCAATTAAAATGGGAACAATATGGTTGGAAATTACACCTTCCATCTCCACCACTGAAGCTTGGTGTTCATCTTATATATTATCCAAGGCTGCATAAATTTATGGCATGATCCTAGCCACATCATTGATTGTGGTAGCTTCATGGATGTTGTATACCCTCCTATAGTCCTTATTCCTATGTGGGAAGTCTCTTATTAAACGTTCTTCTCCACATCCCCAGCATTTCAAGGGTTATCTCTTCGTATTATCATTCTTTTATGGGGCTGACCTGTAGTGTTTATTTCCACTCTAAGATGGAAAATTATGTTGGTACACACTCTTAGTGGGAAGGCTCATCTTAGAGATTTTCCCATGGTTCTTAAACTTTGAGGACTTAAACCCCTTCTTCTTGAATCCTAGTTTACCTTTCTTCTTCCAATCCATATGAGGTTCTTCCTTCTACTTGAATTTCTCATAGTAGTACCTTACCTTTCTAATAGTGTCTTCTAAAGTCTTAGGTTCATCAAAATCAATTCTATCCCAAAATTATTGAGGAAACCCACTAATGAATCGTTGCATATTCACCTTTTCATATTTTATATAGGGCACATACCTCATTAACTCTGGGAATTTTTTGATGTATTCACCTATGGTGGGTTGTCCCATCTTGAGTTCATATAACTCCTTAGTCTTTTCATCATATTACCTTTCAGAAGGGTACTTCCTCTTGAATTATTTCTTGAATTGTTTCCATGACAGCTCCTTATCATGAATTCCTTTCACATATCTAAGGTCCTCCCACCAAATAGAGGCCTTTCCATTCAAGTTGAAAATGTTTATTTGAGCCTTCATGTTTTTAGAGTAGCCATGGACTCTGAAGTACTTCTTTAAGCCAAGTATCCAAACTTATGCTTCTTCCCCCTTTTTAATTTCTCCATCAAAATTGGGTATTTTGCATTTTTTAAATTCTTTAGGGTCATGGATTTTGGAATGCTTCCTCCCCTTTCTTATCCTCTGAGAATGTGAACTAGTCTCATTGTTGGATAGTTCCTTGGAGTTGTCAGCTCTCTCACTAGAGGATTCTTCATATGAATCCTTGATGTTAGAATTCCTCTTGGATCCATGTTGGACCTTCTTCGAGGTGATTCTCCTTGTGTTGTTATTTTCAGGGCCATGTTTTTGTATCTTAGGTGGACTCTAGGTTTTCTTGGACTGATGTCTATCCATATTACTCTTTTTTGGTCCATGTTGTAGCTTCCTCTATACATCTAACAAGATTTGTAGAGAAATAGAATTTATCTTAGTTTTCTTTTCTTTTTCTGTTATAATCCTCCCATTGTCTTCTTTAAAGATTTATAATTTTTCCATGAGCATTCTTACAGTTTCAACCAAATCCAGAGGGGTTTCCACCACTTTCCTTTCATCAGAATCATCTTCTCTGTTATGGGAGCTCTCTCCAATCTCATGATGTGTTACCATTAATTATGTTGTATTTTTCCTTGTTATCCACTAATTGGTTAAGTGTTTTGTATCCCCCATTTCTACGGATAACTAAAGAGATAATGGATCGAAGCCCTCAGGTTGCATACATGGAGTGTCAAGGGATAGATCGACTCATGATGTCCACTTACATAGATGAATACACACTTCACCACCACACTTCTCTGGTTCATCATGATGGAATTCACCACATCAGTATGTTTCCATAAGACAATTGGTCTTGCTCCATGAGGTGCAAGTCAGGTATTTTGGTAAGTGTCACTTTAATAATTGAGGCATCTGAGTATGTTTCATTTAAAGTTTTTTTTTATTATAGAATGTTTTCTTAGAAATTATGCTCTTTTCCTTGTTTCACCTTGGTGGTTGACATTGTGCCCTAGTAAGTGGTCACCTTAGGGAAATTTTTACTACTAAGTAGTCTCATTGATGAGTCATCATACCATTTCCAATCATACTTATCATTTTTCACACTTCATCATTTTCATGTCCTTATATTTTGGGATTTTTGGGTGTACTGGCCCAAGAAGGGATTGTGCCTCATTCCATGGAAAGAAGGGGTTGAAGGAACAGATGGAATGTAGCTGGAAAAAGACAAAATCCAAAATTTTAACCTTCTAGATGCTCACCCAAAGAGGTCTTGAGAAAAATGAAACGTTTCTCTTAAAAGAATTGAAGACCTGCAAAAGAAATTTCACATTATATAGATGTCCTACTTGTTGAGTTGTGTACATGCATGCAGTGTCCCTTTCTTTCCATGCATATGGAACTCTGTGTACCTCTAGATTCAAGTGACATTATGGTACTCCTTTCAATTTTTAAGTTACCCAATTGTTTGGGAATTTAATTAATTAATGAAAAATAAATGGGTTTGGAAAAAGGTTGCATTGAAAATGAAGGTGCAACACACCCTCTACAAAAGCACCCATAAATGAGACAATATGAACCCTTGTGTCATGAACCCCATGCCAAAAACTCTTACCCCCCATCCAATTCATATTATTTACATTACTTAGAGAGGGTGCACCCAGGAAACACTCCTTGACTTGAGAAAAGACTCACCCAATATGTCACCTTGAAAACCCTCCCATACATAAACTTGGGAAGTTGCATAGGGTCTTTGAGCACTTGTTTAATTTGATAAGGTTGTTTTGATGCACATGTTTAGGTGGATCTTGTATTAAATGTGATTTTACTTGCCATGATACATTTGACTTGAGACACTTGGAGGTGCATTCATTTTTTTTGTGTAGGACCTTGATTAGTGGATGATTTGGAGGAGAAATCCTAGCTTGGGCCTTCATGGAAGCCCATAAGTTGGATGCCATGATCCACACACTAGGAGATAACAAATGATGGACATTACCTTTGGAGGAAAGAGAGAACAACTTGGAGGCTAACACATATCCCTTTCTAGCCCAATGACTTGTATTTGGAGGCCTTACACCACACTTCTTGGGCTTGACATATTTACTAGGGCTAGGGTTTGGTGGTGGTGGTGATAAATTGTTGGAGGATTGGCACCTTTTGATGAGGAGGATCCCTTGCACAATGACACATGGCCTTTGGAGTCCCAATGTCTTCTCCAAGCACTTCAACAACTTGCTAGATATGCCAAGACGACACCTTATTAGGGTGTGACATCACCTTTAGGGTTTTATTTTTGTGTAAAAATTAAATTATTGTTGTAAAGGGGTAAAGTAAAGGAGGTTGGCCTCCTTGTTTTGTGCTTTACCCTAATTAAGTGGAAAATTTTAATTTACATGACCTAGTATAAATAACGGTCATTTGACATTTCATTATTACAAACTCACTCTTCCTTGAGTGAGAGATACTTGGCTGAATTTTTCACCCCTCTTGGGAAAATTGCATGTCTCTCTCTTTGATGCTATTTGGATGCTTAAAAATTGTCTTGTGGTGTTAGAGTTTAAGCTATTATTAGGTTTCTTTTCAATTCACTAGATAACCATAGCATAGATAGGATCACTGAGAAATACACAATCACAAAAGACACATCATTTATCCTGGGAAACCCTCATGGGGGAGAAAACCCAACAAAAACTTCCTTAATATAGATAGCCAATGAAATGCCAAGAGAAAAAACCAAACACTACAGAAATTCCTCTCCAAGTAATGTGCCTCTCTCTCTCTTCCTTCTTTTCCAATTGCAGCTCCAAACTTGCACTCTAATGATCAAGTGAGTGAGTGAACAAATGAAGCACTAGCCTCCTTTATTTATACAATCTGGCAGGAGCTAAAACGAAGTGTCTTTTCACTGGCAGGGCCGACTTCTCTTTTTGGGTGGTTAGAACCAATTTAATTAATTCGGGGGGCTGACTTCTCATTTTGCTTATTACAATTAGGGTTTGAACAATCCGGAAAAGGGGATTTGGTCATTTACAATGCCCGACATGATCAATCCACAAAAAGGGATTGATATAATGAATAATACATCAAAATAGAATACTCTTTGCAATTACAATATTTCAACATGTGGAACTAAAGTGGTGTGCTATATTCTTGGATATTTGCCTCTTTATATGCTAATGAAAAATACTTGGTAGATAAGGGTTTATCTTGCATATCTCTTGGAATTGGTAAGAAATTTCTGCATGTTATTGTTTTTTTTTTCTTTCTTGTTTCATGGTTGTTCTTGGCTAAACCATTGGAAGAGTGTAAAGGCATACACCCTCCACCAAGTTCGTCATTATTGTTGAGTGTATAATTTATTTCAAAGGTTTCTAGGAGGAGTAAAAGGGCTTACACCCTCCTATATTTACCTTGTTAGTTTTACTTTCTCTAGGTAGTAAAAGGGCTTACACCCCTAGAGAATTAGTAGAACTAACTTTACACAAGAATACTCCATAACCCATTGATAAGGCACAAATATGATTTTGCATTGGAGAAATAAAATCATTGCATTGGTATACGTGAAAATGAGAGATTGTATTTGTTAAAGTTGGAATATTTTCTTAGTGACATAAGCTTGCTTGTGCCCTAAGGGTGTCTATCTTAGCCTAGTAACTCTTTTTCTAAAATTAATTAAATGCTACAGCCATTAGGGCTGTAGAAAAACTATTTTCTTTCATCTATTATTCAATCTTCCACGATTGAAATTTACTTGTAAACCTAGATTACTATTCTACTACTCATTTGCTATGTTTTTGACAGTTCATTTGTTGATTTGTATGGTTGGAACTTGTTGTTGTAGCAGTTTTTTGCTATAGTCACAAGGCTTCCCTAATAATTTTTTGATAACTTCCTTTGGAATCCCTATTTCATCGTCAAAGTTCATGCTTAAATATTGGAAAATTATCTGCTTATTTAGTACTTCATTTTCTAATAAATATTTGGTAATTTTGATGGTTAATTCTACAGTAACTAGCTCTTTTTATTGCTGATATATATTCTTGTTTATTGATGTAATATAGGATAGAAAGTTTCACTTGCTTTTCCATTTTATTATCTAGATTGTATCTCTATATTTTGTCATGTATCGGGCAAGTATAACACTCTCTTGCAGGTACAATATACTTTGGAAATCTACCAACTTCAACAAGACTCTTATCCAAGCCCTTTTCCACTTCCTAAATCGACCTATAATGGTTTCACTCTTCATTACTTCACTTTCCATCTCATTCCCCCTAGGGTCCCCAATATTCCACCATTGTGGTGATTTTCATCATCACTAAAGCGAGGGGAGTATCTCTCTAAGGTGACAATGGGTAGTTACTCCCACAGTTGTTTCATTTTTGTGGATTGGATCGGGATTTTCCCAACCTAAAAAAATTTCAATAACAGTGCTATTAACAACATTTTATTTTGGTTAATTATCCATTAATTTATGAACAACACATGTTATTTTTTAAGGTGAAATCGGCTTCATCATTTAGCACATAACAGCAACACATAGCTCAGGTTTAAAACATGTAAGAACAGAAAAATGTCTCATCCCTCTTTTCAATAGTAAAGTTTAAATAAGCTCTTACAGATAGGGTATGGTAGGGTTCCCTCCCCTTAAAAGTTCTCTAAGAAATATTCGACTCTTTCCAGAGCCCAAGTAGGCCAAGTGTTATTTCCTGCTCTAATACCACTCTGTAAGACACCCAACCCCCTAAGTACCTTTTCTAAGGGATGGGGTATTAAATTTTTTCTTTTTTCTTAACCATATCTAAATATCTCCTTGATTTCATCATCATCTTCAGCTCATCGCAGGATTTTCAATGACTACCAATGTGCCCAAACTCGAGCTCTAGATCGAGGGATATGGCATTTTAAATTTTTTGGGTCTTTATTGGACAAAAGTATCCTTAATGTCTCTTGGGTCACCCAATTCAATAGCGATGATTTCCTTGGAGCTTCTACTCAATCGATGGATAACCACCTGTCAATTTATAGGCTTATCATGTCCAGTGGGGTCTTCCTCGATTAACATATGTGATTAAATCTCACCCATTTCTTAATCGATGATTCACCTTTGTTCTCAAAACTCTTCCCTATCGGAGTATTCCAGTCATGGTCCCATTGACTACTCTGAATATACGTATTTCGACAAATCGAAGGGTCCTCATTTATTTGATCATGTAGATGCAGTGTGCCTAGGGGTTCCAAATAATCACGAGATAAGTTAAAGGAAGATCCTTTCTAATTACATTTTTGTGAAATCTAATGGTTTCGATATTCACGGCTCACGCAATGAGATATATGGTCCTTAGACCTCTTGTTGTTGTTAGAAAAACAGGACCGCGGAGCAATAAAATAAAACAAATGCAGAAAAAAAACACAGAAGACACATAATATAAGAGAGACACAGATTTATGTGGTTCACCCAGTGTGGGCTACGTCCACCAGAGAAATTGCCAGGTCCTTCCTTTATTATTATCCAGCAAATGAAGGGATACAACCTACAGCAAAACCCGTTGTAACTTCCTCTTCTTTCTCTCACAGTCTCCTCTCTCAGAATACAATATTCACCATCAACCATAGCCGCAATACATTTCCCTCATAAAAGAAGGTTGCCTTCTAGGGCAAAAAACCCTAGCATAATCTCTACCGTTAGATTTGCGACCTTATAATGAACGGTACAGATTTACAATGAAATTACAATATACTTTTATAAGGCAATTTTTGCTTCGGGGGCTTCGCCCGCTTGCCCCCAGACCCCCTAGCCGAGGGGATAGGCCCTCCGGACCCCACAGAGGGGGTACCCCCCCTCTGCACTCCCCCGCGTGGAAGAGTGTACATACTTCTGGGGTGTAAATACTTCATGGGGTATAAACACGGCTGAAAGAAAGGACCTCTGAATTAGGAAGATAATTAGGCTCCACGACCAACAATCTCCCACTTGGAGACTGATCTCAACAACTCCACTGTTGTTGTATATGCTGGACTCTGAACCTTCTTGGACCTGGCAAATTTCTCATCTTCATATTCATTCTTGAAGACCAACTGAAATTGAGCAAGAACTCAATTTCTCCATGGTTACTCCCTTTGTTAACATGTCTACAGGATTTTGGCTAGTGTGTATATTTTCCATCTTCAATTGTCCATCTTCCAAGGTGGATCGTATGAAGTGGTACCTCAAATGTATATTCTTAGTCTTCGAATGGAAGGTTGAGTTCTTTGCAAGGTGAATGGCACTCTGACTGTCACAGTACAACTTGTTGTTCTCCTGCTTCTTTCCCAATTCCTCCATAAACCTTT